>ML675612.1:35158268-35413646 GCA_007922155.1 Mesoclemmys tuberculata | reverse complement strand
TGTGTGTGTGTGTGTGTGTGTGTGTGTGTGTGTGTGTGTGTGTGTGTAGTCGTCCTTTGGTGTAATTGTAAATGGCCAAACAGATCTTTTTAATTTGATTTTGGGCTGAAACGTTTTCAGTCTAGAGCAGATTTTTAACAGCCAATCTACAGCCCTCTTCAAATAGTGCTTACCAAAGCTGAATGCAGTGAGTCCTTTGGCTGGCTGAACGAAAAGGCATTGTTTCCCCCATAGAAGCTCCCTCAACAACTGGCAACAGAGAAGGAGGATGAGGAAAGTTTATCTGGATGGAGCAGAGAGGAACAGGAAGTGTCTGGACTAAGAGGGGAGGGGTCAGTGCCCTTCCAGGTGACTGGAGGGGGGTATTTATACCTTGGGCAGTTCTAGAAAAGGCCTCTGTCACTGGGAGTAGTGTGCAGCACCCACCTTCCAACCCCTGGAATTTCTACTAATCGCCTTTGTCCTTGGGGGCTGGGAAAGAATTTTCCCTTCACTGACTGAGTGGCTGAGGCAGGGTAGGTTTTTTTGCTTTCCCCACAATTGATCAGAAACCCAATGGGGTGGGCAGAAAGGTTAGGTTAAAAGGTTGCAACTTAGTTACTAAAAAAATGTGGCAGCTGTCCAGCATAGGTACTCATTATGGAAGGGTTATGGCTACACGATGAAATGAATTGGAAGGGGATTTTGGAGGAAAGCATCCCTTAAGGAAGCTGGGGATGGGGGTAAGTGGCTCCTTATACCTGGGACGGTGGGGAACCAACCCTCCCCAATAGTTCCCTTAACACTCAAAGTAGGATAGGGGAGAGGGATCCCAGAAATGGGCTGGCTGGGTCAGATTGGACAGTGGGAGGAAGTAGGGGGAAACAATTAAGGAAATAATGATGACCTGCACTGTACATTTTATTGCTGGGTGTTCCCAGATATTTTAAGTGAAGAAAGATGCAGCCTAATCAAAGCTCATCCATTGCCTCCTTCCTTTCCTCTGGCGTGGCTGTACAAAGAGGGGTTTATATAGGGACACAGACTAGACCATAGTTCCTTGAATGACATCACTGTGATGACCAGCGGAAGTATGATTCAGTGGCTAGGTTAGTAGCCTGGGACTCTGGAGATCTCATTTCAGTTCCCTGCTCTCCTGTGGACTTTGTGTGATCTTGGTCAAGTTACGTAAGTGTCTCTGTGCCTCAGTTCCCTCTCTGCAAGAGGGGGGTGGTCGGACAAGGGGTGTTGTGAAGGTAAGTATGTTCAAAAGTTATTGAGGCAGTCGGATGCTTGAGTGCTGAGGGCCATATAAGTAAATAGATACAAACTAAACCGTTTACAGTTCTTTATAGTTTTTCACTGTGAGCCAAATCTTCATGCCAGTGCCCAGCCCAAAGAAGGGTTCTACACTGTGTAGCGATGCCACACTTCCACGTGTACCTCAATCGTCTCCTGACCTATGGGTGAAATTTGCCGAAGTGTGGAAGGCCAGCCCAAAGCAAGCCTCTACTTTGAGCTCTGTGGTGGCACTGTGCAGCAAACCAGGCAGTAGGAATGCAGCAGCATAAGGGGTCTGCGTGCTGCGGAGGGCTCATTGGGGGAGGGGCTGCCAGATGCACACGTACCATGTCTGGTGTGTGGGAGCCTTGTAGGAGCCATTGGCTGGAATGGCTTTTAAGGATGGCACCTTGTGGCCTGTCCATAGGTTGTGGGTGTACGTGAATTTCATCACCCTTCAATACCCCTGGAGAGCCACACGTACAGCCTTGTTGTTAAGATTTTGGGGAGGATGCATGGAAGAGCTGCTACATGTAAACACGTGCTTGGTCATAAAATTACCACTCATAGATGAAAAGAAACTGATGATGGCAGTTAAATTTCATGTTCATATACTTGGATGGACCTGTGAGTACAGCTTATTAGATCTTATTGATGGTTTGGCTAGATCTTGTAAGGCCTGTGATGGGTCATTCATTCTTCAAGTTTATTTGATATTGGAAGTGATTTAGTATATTTTACTATTTTTTTTCCTTTCAATTTCTTTTAAAAGGCCATCATTTATTCTGAAGTCTGCATTGGTTAAACTGAAGCCACCCAAAACATTTAATTAGTAACTTGAGCTGTTTTGAATTCATTGTGCCATTCACCTTTTCCTCCTTAAATCACTGTCTCCCTTATTCCTTCCCCCGCGACAGTATTTTAGGCTTGCTAATAATCTAGCTGTAAATTTTTTCAAGATTAACATGCCTTTTTCTAAGAGTGTAATGTTATTTTAACTTATGCTTGCACAACAAAAACAAGTGGAAAAATATAGATTGCTCACCTCTTTCCCCTCACAGTAGGATTTAAGCATGAAGATACTGATTCCGTTCAGTTTGCTGATAACAAAGAGTTAACATTAAAAGTATTCTATTGTTTGCCTGTTAGTTAAAGAATAACTAGCTGTGCAGAAAGTAGAATTGGAAAATTGATTAGGCTGTCTAGATTCAGACACATAATTTAGAGTAATCAATATCTGTATATATAGTTCCACATATGGCTTCAGAGGTAAGTTCACTGTCTCTAGTGTAGTGATCTATAAAGGGTTTATGTTATGAAAACTGTAGACTTCATTGATTTTATTACATTTTGGAAACATTTTGAAGAGGTTAAGAATATAGATTAATTATTAGAACTGGCTTAACTGTAGTTGAGATCTTCAAAAAAGGAAGTGGAGACTATATTTTGCTTAGGCCAAAAGGGATTGTTTTCCTTCTTTTACTGTAGCTAAATTTGTTGGTGTCTAAATGTGTATTTTAAAATACTGACATACTCTTATACTGGTGTGTGTGTGCACGCATGTTGCAGTGCTATCATTCTTTTTAGGTCCTCTCTGGCTACTTGCACATTCTTTTAACTCTATTGGTATTACAACCAGAATATTCTGTGGCATGATTTATAGTTATCATGTAATGATTTCTGTTCTGTTCTATTTACAGACTCCAAATAAAGGAAAAGCTGCTTATAGTAATATGAGGATCACTGGTCTTTCAGTAATTAAATAGACTTGTTAAACTGCATTAATCCTTTTTGGAACATTTGGAATGACTTCTTAGCACTAACAAACACAGCATTAGGGCCTACAATTAATCTTCTGTTTGTCCTCCAACATTTGTGTAATAGAAAACATGTGCACTGAAAAACATATTCCAGTTTTAAGATCAAAATCACTGCAGGGGCAAAAAATAAATTGTCACAGTGGCTTGTCCAGTAGTATGGAAATGGTGGTTAGGATACCATGCTTATGCCTCGTGTTTACAAACCATGAATTTAAGCCACCAGTAAGGAATATATAACGGAGTGCTTGGGCTGAGTCCCTACCTTGCCTTTGACAGAGGACGTGAATGCTGAGTTAGTGTTCAAATCCCTTCATGGGGTTTGGCTTTATTGGTAACTCAGAAACAATAAACGAAGATAAACATCAACCAAAACTTCCTCTCTGCGCTTGGCTATTCTAGAGTTGCCCTCCTGGACCTTCACGCTGCTAGTTCCCTTTGGCACCAAGAGAATCACTTTATATCCTGCCTGACTGGAGCTAACTGCCCTCCCTCCCACCATCCTGAATGATTCAGCCATAATTATCCTGAATCTTAATGTTTTAGCTTGAGTCTAAGCGGGCTCAGCAGAAGAACCTTTCATTCCTACACTATATACAGTCTTAAAGTATGTTGTCCTGTCGCAATATGACAGAAGTGTTATTGACTAAATATAACCTAGCAAGGTTTGACCTTGTCAAAATTTAATTTATATTAATGGAAATCTCTGTGCTTGCTGAAGAGTCATATAACAGGATGAACATTAATTTACATTCTGGGATCTGTTGATGGACCTACTGAGAAGTCTACACACAGATCTTTTGTTTAAAGTCCATTAAAAAGTATGTTATCGCTTCCATATGCATGTCACTCACCTTAGCATCAATAGTCACTATAAAACTGAGACAGTGTCCCTAGTAATTCATTTTAGGTCCTGTCATGGGAAAAACTGTGTGCACTGGTCTTGGATTAGGAAATACTGTGATATTTGAGTAGCTTGAAACTGTTTTATACCATGTGTCTGGGATCAACTAGCACAGCCAGGAAGCAACTCTGAGGCATCCATATTAGAGCATGCAAATGAGAGTACTGAATAGTAATAGTTATGGGCAATATTTTGGAAAACACTGATTAGTGACAGTTTTATTACAGCAAATGCATGTAAGAAGTCCCCAGCTTTCATTCTAATCCACTGAAAACAGATGTCAAAGTGTCCCAAACAGAATTTAATGTTTAATTTACATGTTGCCTAGAAACTACAAACAAATCTTTCAGAATTTTGTTATTTAATTCTGGCGGTGTGTCTGGAAAATGCACCCTTTAGAGTACAAACATTGTACGTACATGTATTTTATATAGTGCATGTGTGTCTCTATAAATTTGCTGACTATGTTTGAAGCTACACTGTAGGCTTGCAGTCTAGGGGTTTGATCCTCTTTCCCAGTCATTATGTATTTTATTGAAGTAAAGCTTGACTTTAGACTATTCTGATAATCCATTGTTTTTCTGACACCTTCAGATATTGTGGTAACCAAAAGTTACAGTATATTAAATTTATTCCAGTGCTGGGTTTCCTTGAAGGTGTAGCAGTGGAGGTGATACACTCAAATCATGTTGTTCCCTTTTACAAAAGACAAATTCAGTGAAACTTTGAAAAACATAACTTTTCCTCCTCAATTTATTAATTGTAATGGACAGTGCATATTATAAATATCTTAAATATGGATCAGCCCAGAGTCCTATTGGAAGCTCTTTGACTCAGATAATCTATTACACAGTAGCAGAAAAGTCTGATGAGGTCTCTTGGTGTCCTGGGTGCCGGGTGTGTTGCAGAGAGAAATCTAACCCTCCTAATATGATAGTGTCTTGTGGTCTATTCAGGAGCTATTCTAGTGCATGAAGAATTGAAGCAACAAAACTGGAAGAACATCTTGTCTCAAGTATTACTGACTCTATAGATTGTAGAACTGATCTTGTCAACCTTTACTCACGTTATAAATTGCTCTGGTTTTAGTGGAGCTACTCGTGAGGGGGCGTTGACAAAGATCAGGCCCTCATTTCTTGAGACCCACTGCTCTCATAACACCTATGAGAAACTCCTTCACTGATAATAAGTGTGAGGAATAGTTTGGGAATAGTTTATCTAGCTTATTTTCTAAAATTGTGTTTACAAAATCTATTGCGATGATGTGGCCTATCACCACCCTGGCCGTTCTCTTTACATGTATCTCTTCCCCCTGTCCTGGTCTTTATATTCTGAGCTCCTTGGAGGATCAGTCCTGTGTGCAGTGGCTCTAAGACTGAGTGTGTTCAAAACTAAACTTTATGCCACCTTTGTATTTTCTTTCTTTTTAAATACCAAGCACGGCGTGAGCTATATAGAGTAAAGAGCCTCTGAGTTTTGTTTTAACAACCTCTTATTTTTTCTTTTCAATCTTGCACTTCTTCAAGCCTATACCAAATTTTAGTACCAGCTGAATTTTTAGACTAAGGGTATGTCTTCACTGACCACGGCAAAATCGCCACTGTCAGATCGATTCTTCAGGATCAATTGAGCGGAAATGAAGACCCACTCAATCAGCTGGAAGTCAATTTAATAAATCCACCCTGGGAAAAAGAGTAACGCTGCACCGACGGGAATGCATTTTCCGTTGGTGCAGTGAAGTGAAGATGCCCTGGTAAGTAGAAGTTAGGAAGTCGACATAGAGTAGCTTGCATATCTCCCATTGACTGCCGCTGAATTGCCCCATCAGTGTAGACCAGGCCTAAGTTAATATACTTAATTAATAAATAGAGATTCATAATGGATTTGCTTATTGAGATTAAACTTTAGAGGTGTGAAAAGCATGTATATGAAACTACAGCAAGAAAACATATGGATATAATTTAATTTAGGGGTAAATCCCATTAGCAAAGCTTGAGTAAAAAGGCTCTCAGTGTTCAAATGGATTGAATCCCCTTCTCTCAAAAGGGGGTGGCCACTGCACCTAATGGGCAGGAGCAGCAGCCTTTTGTGCCCTTTTTGTGAGGGGTTTGGGCCTGTGGGAACCCAGTGGGCATGATCCTACCCGCCCCTTTCCTGTTTCACTCACAGTCTCTGTTTGTGCTTCTGACATTGAACCACCAGAGAGCCTGGTTTCACAGCACACAGTGTGTGTGTGGAGTCCCATTGGTGGACTCTGTTTTTCAGTCTCCTGACATACAGAGTTCGTGCTCATTCAGGCCTGACTGTCTGAGTTAATTTTTTAACAGTTTCTTTTTGCATCTTTTATTAATAAACTTAGATGATAAAAAGTTAAAGGATAATTAAACAAAAATCCAAGTTAATCACTTTTTTTTCTCTTCCATTAAGGTAGTAAAAAATATTTGAGAAATACTCCATCTTGGGAGAGGTATCATGTTAGGTAAGCCCCAACACTGAGCGTGAAGAAACTGAAAGTGGGGAAAGTAAAAAAAAGAATAAATAAGGCAAAAAATAAACACTGCAACTTCCATATAATGCAAATTTTATGATGCCTTCCCAAAAGACAAGCATAACAAGGAATAATAAAGCAAAATCAGTGTTCTCAGCACCATGGTGTTGCACAAAGTAAATAACCCTTCTAAGAAGAAGGGATGTTATTAAAAGTCTACAAGAAATTAAACTTGGATAGATTCCTTTTAAGAATCCAATGAACTTTCTCTCCCTTTCATTTGTCCTAAAATCTCTCACTTGCATTGTCGTAACTTTATATTTTTAAATAATAGTGCAATATCGATTAGGAGGAAATATGACATATCAATACCCAAGGAGTAAAATTAAATCCTTAATATCAGTAATATTTTGAGAGCTTGAATTGTGCTAGTAATATTAGGGAAATTCATTAAATATTGTCTCGACCTGGTAGGCCATCTATTTCAACACCCTAGTAAGGCATGTTGTTTCTTGAACGTCCTGTATGTTTTTTTTTAATACTTTGCCCTGTTCATTTTCGATGTTTCAAGCGAATCCTTTTCACCTTTTTGAAACCAGTTTAGCTGACATTCTATTTTCAAATATGATTCAAAGCCTAATGTAGATAAGACCTTCATGGTCTGCATTGGGCACTGACATATTAGAGCCCATATGAAAAATGACTTGCAAGCTAAATTCTTTTTTGTCAGGCACGGAGTGAGTGAGTGAGAGAGAGTGTGTGTGTGTGTGTGCACGTGCGCGTGTGCTCAGCTTTGTGATAAAGTACTATTTGTCTCTTCCAAATGATGATGCCTTTTTATATAAAAAGTGTGCATTAATACTGGAGAGTGAACATTTCTGTATAATATAATCCAGTATAATCTTTTCTAGATATTTTTATTTTTCAGATTTATAATTCCATATTCAGAAATAGTACATAATAGCTCTATAATTAAGAATCAGTTGTAACAAGGTTTCTTTATAATCTGGAAGATGCTATTTATAACAATGTAGGAATTTCATAAAGAAGGGATTGTGGATTTTTTCTTTTTGTAGTGGAAATGTTTGTTTCTCTTCTTCGTTTTGTATTTTAAGAACTATTTTACCATTGTGTGCCATTAATAGTTTTGGAAAATATGTAACACAATAAAAAACAGTAAAGACTTATATGAGGTTACTACACATGTTCTGAGTCCTGCTGGGAATATTTATTGAATTACATTTTCTCACTTAAAAGGCTTTCTGTTCCTGTTGCTGTGGGAGAGACCCCCTTACAAAAATGGGGGGAAATAGCTGTGCCAAAGTGCTGTTAAATGCAGAAAATAACGAAACTGAAAAAACCCAGAAAAATACAGAATTTCTCCAATCTCTTTGTTACGTTAGTTTTAGGGGTTACTTGTAACATGAATATGTAAAAATATTGAGACAAAAGTATTATTTAAATTTTAAAGTGTTCCTTTAATTATTTCAGAGAGCCGTGTGAAAATGCACCAATGCAATACAAAAGGTGGGACACGGTGACAGGATTTTGTGGCATTTAGCATTCCTTGCAGTGATTTGCAGCGCAAGATGTTGCTTTTTGGCTATGTTGGCATTTAACCTGGGCTGGGGCATGTCTTTGACGTCACTGTGATGCATGCCACATGCCATGGATTGCTTTACCTCCCACAGCAACATGTTTTGATGCACATGAGAATATATTGTCCTGAGTCCAACCTCGTTTTTGCTAGAATACCAATTTTTCCTAGAATTAGGTGGGGGCATTTTAAAATTTCAGGTAATTGGGAGGATTTCTCTGAAATCTCTTTCCAGGAACACCGATCCTGAACTAAGACTTTAAAGTCTATTTGCCTCCTCTTCACAGTTACATACACTTTACCTCTGTTTTCCAGCCAGTCCTCAAGCTCTGGAAGACCTCTATGGGACTAAGTAGCTGGGGGTTGGCTGGATGACCTGAGACCCCATTTTGTCTCAGCAATTACGCCTCTGCCATAGCTAAAGAGGAGCTCTGGAAAAGAAGTCCTGCACAGAAGAAAAGCTTCTGTTCTGCAGACTGATAAGCTTAGAAATGGAATCTCTTTTTGAGCGGGGGCTGGCTGGGGGAGTAGGGGGATCCAGGCCTGTGGGATGGCCAGCCTTGTGGAAGTTGGTGGGCTGATTAACTTTTGGATAATGGAGGTTCTTCTTGTGTATATGGTGTGCATAATTTCTTTCTTGTGATATGTTGGATAAGACATTTGCATTTTTCCAGATGCAGCAAGTCTAATAAAATGTTGTATTTACATGACTCTAAAATGAGGTCCTCTAGCCAAAGGTTTAGAACTAGGTTTACTTTTTCTTTTTTAAAGATAACATGAATAAACGGGTTAGAGGAACCTGATTGTCACTGTTGGTGCAGAATTCAAGCATAGTATTGGTCATGTCACCAAATTTGTTAAATTTCTCGTATAGAAGTGTAAATCTTGAGAACGCAAGGTGGGTAAAAATAATAATTAAAATGACTTTTATTATTTAAATCAGATTACTTGTTGCTATTTCTTTCTTCCCATTTCATAGTGTTAATCTGGATGTTTTGTACTTGTTTCTTTCCTTAGTTTCCTAATTTGTAATTGAATTTCAGATAGGGATTGTTTTTTTTTTTTTTTTTTAATACTAAAAAGTTTCACACCTTAGTGCTCTGTGCTGAGAGAGACAAATATAGGGCCCAATCAACATCTTTAATGTAAGCATTGCACAAACTCACACACAAAGTGAATAAGCAAATAGGCTTTGCTATACTTCCAACCAGCTCCGCCTTCTGATAGATTAAACTTCCACAAGTCAAGAAAGCTGAAATACTTTGTCTGGGCTATACTTATCCATAAGGGTTTGAAGTCAGTGGGAATTGTGCTAATCACTTAGGTGCTTTTGAAAATCTTACCTTGAAGTGCCTAAATAAGGGTTTTGGGCTCTTAATTTTAAAAAATGTGGTCCATGTATAGATAGATATAAATTCACGATAACTTTGTTAATGTACTGAAAGCCTGAATAACTTTTCATTGTTAACACTGAAATAATTCTGTTTTGAAATGTCAAATGAAAGCCTTTAAGAGAAATTTTAAAATAGTGCTAGCCCATGGAGCTGCAAATACTTACGTGCATGTGTAATTTTAAGCAGGAATGGTCACACTGAAGTCAGTAAAACTGTTCATGTGAATAAAATTACATATTTGCTGAAGTGTTTTCAGGATTAGGGTCTTAATATTCAATGTTTTATTTTTTTGCCTATATCAGGTTTTTAAAATTCAAATAAGATACCCTACTAATAGTGATATTTAAAAAGCAAACAAACCGGGCATTTATAATGTAGTTAATTTTAAATTTGAATATCAAATTGCAATAGCACACATGTACAAATTAATTTTACAATTAAAAAAATCATTGATTTAAATCATGATTTAAATTGCTGCACTCTGCTCAAAAGAAATCAGTTCTTCTAATAAGAAACATACTTTCTCCTGTGTATCTTCCAACTTTTATATTGAGCTGTGTGAGAGTCTGAAATCTATTTGGCATGACTGTGCAATCTACATATATAATATACAAAAAAAAAAAAAAAGAATCAAAACGCAATGGAAAGGATTAAGCAACTAAAGTTGTTAAATGTAAGCTAGCAATCAGAAAATGGACCTCTAGACCAAGAGCACACGCAGTCACAACCTTGTTTAAAAAAATACATGCTACAGTTTTGAGAGAGTGATATGATTAATTTCAATTTTTGATAGCAAAATATACATTAAAGGCCCAGTTCTGCAAAACTCCCTTTCAGTGCATTTAACTCCCATTTAGTAAGAGCTCTAAAGATGTAATATCTATCTCTATGATAGTTATCTCCCAGTTTTATTTTTATTTTTTTAGGGATTTTCACTGCACACGTAGGTTTTCAATTGTTGGACACTGAGAGTGTCTTTTTAGTGACAAATGAAGACTTACAGGGAGAGGAGTGGGACAGTGTTGGCTATGTCCCAATAGAACACCACTTACTGGGCCATTTATGGAAGTGGATTGACAATAGCTCAGTTCAGAGTGAAGAGCTTTTGCTGGTTTTAAAAACAAATCATTTTTAGAAGATATTTTAACTTTCCCTTTTCTTTTCTGTTGACCTTACTGTGGTAGCATCTAGTTTCCCTGTAACCTGGATCAGGGCCCCATAGTGCTAGGACCTGCGCAAACACTTGACAAGTATTTGATCCCTGCCCTGAAGAGCTTGCAGTCTAAATATTAAGACAAGGAATAAGAAATGATACAGGAAAACTTTGATTCATTCTCCATACTGAGAAATTGGAAACTTAATTAATTGTTTTGATCAAATCAAGACAGCCTGGGGTACATTTTCAGAGCTGCATGGAAAACATGCATTCGGAAGATGATAGGGGAAGTTTCTGAGCTTAGCTGCTCAGTTGGTTTTGTATACATAATTCTACTTAGTTAAAAATTATTGTGACAGTGCCCTCTTTAAAGCACGTTTTTCTGGCTTGCAACCATTTATTTTAGTGGATGTGGCATCCTTTTTATCAGAATTCCTGTAAATTGCTAGGTATTTTTAAAAGTCATTGAGGTAGTGTGGAAGTCTGTCAACACGCTGTGTTAAAGAGCAGTTGCTGAATCTGAAGACGCTCATCAAAAAGAACTCGAATGAAAATATTTAAAAGAAATTATTTTTGTTAAAATCAAAACATTTCCCCCTGCAACCGGAAGTGACGTGAATGTTACATGCCTAGCAAAACTGCTGCTGTATCCTGGTCATTGCTGGAAATTGGAGTCTCAGCTTTCAAAGAAATCAGACTGTATGCTGTTTGAGCTTGCTATGGATATGCACGGCATAATGGGGCCCAGTCCTGAACACGGCTACAGGGTCCTACTGTAATACAGTACAAATAATTAATATAGTTTGTCTAGATACTGGTGCATTGTCTAGATACTGGTCTTGATACTGGTGATGTTTCCACTGCTATCCATTTTATAATATAAAACACAGCACTAAGGCAATTGGGTGTATTTTCTTGAGGTGGTATATGCTGCACCTTACTGAGAGTGCAGCATGAACAAGAAATTCATTTTGAACAAGGATGGAAGGATGGACACCTTGCTTGTATCAATAGCCTTTTACTTCATATACTGCAGGCTAGCAATTATGTGTAAACTATATCTTTACCACTACAAAATCATGAGATAGATAAATGCTGATTTCCAAGTTGCTTACATACGCTTTTTCAACATTTCTTTGTTCTAGTGTGTGCCAGAACAGCTCTAAATGAAGAACAATAAGGAAAGACAGTTACATTTTCTTTCAGAACACCTGTATGTGTTGGTCATAGGTAAAATTAATTTGTTTCTTGACTCTAGCAGTAGGAACTTGGACTTAATAGTCTACATTCTGAATAGCAGGACACATCCTAGATAAAAAGAATGATGTACTTTTCTCTGTGTTAAAGTTTAAAAAACACCCTATAGAAACTTCGGAGCTGTAATTAGCCAAGCAA
Source organism: Mesoclemmys tuberculata (assembly GCA_007922155.1). Taxonomy (NCBI): domain Eukaryota; kingdom Metazoa; phylum Chordata; order Testudines; family Chelidae; genus Mesoclemmys; species Mesoclemmys tuberculata. The sequence continues at coordinate 35,401,635 of ML675612.1, read as the reverse complement.
GATGGATTTCACTTAAATGACTGATAATGTGAGAATTTAATAAGTAAAGTATTGCTAACTCGCATAATTTTATCTTTATCCTGCATACAGATGAGATAATTTGTGAAAACCTTTTGATCTTGTGAAAATTCCAGGATCCCAACACCTGTTGCAATGAGTTGACTTTAGTCTGTGATTACTCTTTTATTTTATTCTTTAAATTTAAAGGGTATTTTTAAACCACACTTTCAAAATGTCGTCTTCTTTGCATTTCAAGACTTAGAGAGCTCTGTTTTTTGCTTAAACTTTTGGCTGGCAGAACTGTAAAAGCAGAGGAAGGAGTAGCAAAATTATCTAATTCTTTACTATTCCCTACAGCTCAAGTTGTAAAACTTTGCACAACAAGTGGAAAAACAAAGACAAAATGAGGCAAAGTTTACTACAGGGTGCCCAGATTTTTGGATTTACAGACCAACTAAATATGTACAGAAAAACTCGCCTATGAGTTTTCATTTTAAAGTGACCATAAGAGAAGTGAATAAAAAAGATTTGGCTTTTGCACATCTTCAATCCAAATAGTAACTGCATAATGAAAATATTCCTAGGTGTTCAGTATATTGATACTTTGTTAAATTACACTGAACAGTTGAACAAGTGTGGCCTTTTGTTGTTATACTGTTCATTTTTCAAGCATGGCAAATTCTATTATCTTTTGAGAAGCTACAAATTTTGACCTCCAGTTCTAAGTCTTCTATTTTACTGACTCTTGGACAGTGTTTATAAGGTAAGAAATTAATTATTCTTATGCTGAAGTTACCTGGGATGCTTTTTTAGCATACAGCTTATAATTGCAGGAGTTAGTTTTCCTTCTTTGTGTTTTTGTTGTCTTTTTTACCTATAATGTTCACTAATAGCAGTTTATCTCTGCATGGTTTATAGACAAAGTTAAAAGCCAAACTATAATTACATCCATGTTTCTAACTTAGAAGCAAGCTAGAAAAGTGAAGGTGAAGTATGCCATGGATGTAGTGCATCTAGTGGGAATTGCAGGGTAAAGTCCTTGCTGTGCATTTTTTTGGTTTTACAATAATTGTTACTTAAATTTGGTTTTGGGGGTTTTACCACTGTCTGTTGTGTTTATGTGACCACATAAAGAGCAGTTAAGTTCTAAAGTCAGGTTTCTTGACTTCTTTTCTTTTTGTATTTATTTACCAGTTCTCCTTTCACTTTCTTCTGACTCAGCAAAGCTGTAAATTACAGTTAACTTTCTGAAGCAGCATGACAGTCATGCTATGTAGAACCTATGAAGTTCTTACCCGTGTTTGTGCGCATGTGTAATTATGGCAATCATGTTGAACTTCTCAATTGACCATTTTAGCAACTGACTTACTTTCTAATTTGTTTGCAGTATTGTGGTAGCTGTGTTGGTCCCTGAATTATAGAGACAAGACGGAGATGGGTAAGGTAAAATCTTTTATTTGACCAACTTCTATTGGTGAAAGAGACAAAAGCTCAGAAGGTTGTCTCTTTCATCAACTAAAGTTGGCCCAATAGAAGATATTACTTCACACATCTTGTCTCTACTTTCTAATGTTCATTAACAGGGTTCAAGTTAGCTTGCAGCATGTAAGTTTAAACAAAAATATATTGACGTAAACATCTGTCCTTTCTGTGACACTGATAGACCTGACATTTTAAATAAATCCTGTTACGTTGTGGGGCAGAGATGCAATTAAAGATATAATGGAACTTACTATTTTGTAGTTAAGTTTAGACTTTCACTGAGCATTAAAAGGAGTGATGCTTTTTCATTTGTTGTGTCCTCCTGTCCCCCACAGTCCTTGTAAATCATGGGAGGGTTAAATACTTCTTTTTAGTAAAACAGATTTGAACTCAAGGGTTTCAAAGTGATTCTGAAAGCATACTATGTTTATTATGCCCAAAACCAAAGAGACAACAGAATATATGAAAAACACCTATTTTTTAAATTACAGTCATTCTTAGAGCTGTTTTAGGCACTGTACAGATACACAGTTAGAAAAAATCCCTGCCCTCAAGAGCTTTCAATCTAAACAGACATGATAGACAACAAAGGGGGAGGAGAAACAAAGATACAGAGAGGTGAAGTTACTTGGCTAAAGTCACTCAGCAGCTCAGGGGCAGAGCTGTGAGTAAATTCCTTGGTCCTGAGTCCAGTCCACTCCAGTCCCCAATCAATTGGATCATATTGCTGCATTTTTGACTTAATGAAAGATGTGACTGATCTTTACACTAGACACTACCCTAATATTTGTTTCCCTAAGACTTTCATGTGTTCATTTTGTACAAATCTGAGGTGATGCTGTTCTTTTGTGCCCCAACTTTTATAACATAATTAAGAAATATTTATGATTTTTAATAATAATTTAATAATAATTATTATTAATAATAATTAACATAATAATTAAGGCACAATCATGTTGTAAGTCAGTTTCTCAACAGAGGACACAAAGCCATACCAACAGAGGTTTTTGTATTGTTCTGTTTACAAGAAAACAACCAAACCAAAACTGAGCAGACTTGTCTGAGGGCAGATCTACACTTAAAACACTGTAGCACTTCAGTGAAGATGCTATTATGCTGACAGGAGAGCTTCTCCCATTGACATAGTTAATCCATCTTTGCGGGTGGCGGTAGCCATGTCGATGGGAGAAGCCCTCCCATCGACATAGTGCTCTCTACACCAGAGGTTAGGTTGGTATAACTGAGGGCAGGTCTATGCTTAAAATGCTACATCTGTACCTTATGCTGCTGTAGGGCTTTAATGAAGACGCTCTAAGCTCTCCTGTCAGCATAGTTAATCCACCTCCCCGAGGGGTGGTAGTGTCGTCGACAGGAGAAGCAGGCCCACTGACATAGAGATGTCTACACCAGGGTTAGGTTGGTATGATTACGCTGTTCAGGAGTGTGGATTTGTTACACCCTGAGCGACGAAGTCATACCGCTATAAGTCCATAGTGTAGATGTGGCCTGAGAAATTGTGCTAACACGTAGTTGTTTTATCAGTGGTTGTGCTTAAACACAGCTCTAGCTAGCATAGCTGTAATCTCAGCGTGGACAGGATAATAGTGAATACTGTGTAAGTGCTTACTATGCGAAGGTGCATCTACACCTGCATTTCAGGTGTGTTTTGCAGTTGTGTGTTTTAGCATGGGTTAAACTTAGGTGTGATCAAACTGATTTATAATGCAGTTTGGTTGATTTTATAACACTGCTGATAGAACCAAACTATTATATAGTTCGAGTTCAAAGTCTTTGTGCTTATCTTCAAGGCACTAAATATCCTGGATCCAGTAGGTAGAAAAGGTCACCTACAGCTTTGGGATGAGTGTCCATAGTATCTTTTCCTACCTCTGTTCACATGGGTGACTGTTACTCATGTAAGTCAGTGGAATTACTTGTGTGAGTAAGGGTTGCAAGGTTGGCGACATAGTGCTACAATAGGGAATGCACAGCCGGAGCTCCAGAGTATGTTATCTTAATTGCTTTGTTCTTCCAGCACTTATAAATCATGGTATTTCAGCTGCAAGCTGCCAGCTACATTTTTTTGAGTCAGTGGGGTCACCAGCTCTCTCCTCTTCAGTCCTTTTGCTATGATAATTTTTCCCTTCTGTTGAATAGTAAAATCTCAACAGTAATCTCAGTGGTGCAGAATCTTCAGGTTTATAAATGTAGGTGTTTACTGGATGAATTTAAAATAACGTTGGCAGTGTCACAATGTGTATTGATAGGAAGGACATCAGGCACTCAGATTTGAGGCAGAAAGGAAACGACAGGTTACACATTTAAAAAAAACAATTTATAATAATAATACAGAATAACAGATAGGTAGAATAATATTTGTAGGCTAAGTTCAGAAGACAAAAAACCACTGTAGCACTTGGGATATAACCCAACTAACATATCCATAGATTTAACCTTTTCCTGCAAGAAGGGGCAGGGTCCTTTTGCCAAGGGTGCCTGATAAAGACTTTCCATTACAGACTTTTCTATAGGTTTAAAAAACCTTATGCCTAAGGCTGTAAGAAAGTTGTGATTTTTATTTTTATTTGTTTTGTTCAGAAGTTGGGACCGCAGTTCAAGGCATGTGCTGCCTTCCAAAGCAGGGCAGCAGGACAAAAGGGATTGCCATGTGGCCCTTTTGGCTCTTGAAGGCAAACAATCAGAGAGTATGTGGCATTGCAACCTGGCGCGCAGGGTCACAAAACCACTCAAATTTGGCCCGGTTGCCCCTCCATCAAGTTGCAATGTGTGTTAAAAGCTATGATTTACACAACAAAATTGTAGCCCATGATTTTCTTACAGCCTTACTTATGGTGATGTTTCAGAGTAGGTGAGTTTCTCCAGTCTCTGTCACCAAAAAGCTGTTGTTGCCTTTTGATAATTGCAACATTCCTAACAAGCATCTCAGCTGGCAACCTAGTCACCTATCCATATGGTAGTTTAACTTTCTAACCTGCTTTTCCCTTAACTATAAGAGGGAGGGAAGAAAAGATTTATGGGTGGGGAATTTGTTCAGTCATTAAAGGCGTGAATGTGATGAACTGCTTCCATTCAACAACTGCCTGCCCATTTGCATGGTTTGGCAATATTCAACCCCAGTAATCACACTAAGCCATTTTGCACTGCCCTATTTCTAATGAGTAGTGGTGCCCCGTTCAGCTTGATCAGCACCAATCACACTGAGATGTACAGAAGAAGGAACAGACATTACAACAAATCTCAACATCCCCATAACAGAACATTGCCCCCCCTCGCCCGCGCCCCCCCCCTTTGGTTATGGGTACATTCAATCTGAGAAATGATTCCACAAAATGATTATTTTTCACATGGTAGAAAACTATTTTCAAAACTAAGGTTCTAGAACACTCACTGTCATAGTAAAGACAGTAAAATAATCAAAAGTTGTTGAATTTCGAAGCTAGTAGCTGATATTGATTCTTCTGAATTAATATTTGTCATATAATTTGGTATGGCCACTCTTTTTTGTGTCTGAAAAGAGAGACTCAGATTTAACATATGCACCTTGTTAGCTATGTTATGACAAATAGCAGCAGCTGTATAAACTAATCTTTCTGTAGCTTTCACACACGGGACTCAATTAACAATGGGCCACTGTCAGTATCTAATCCTTTCTACCTTTTAAAAAAAGTCTTCTGGTTCCTGTGCACTTTTCCATGTGTGACTCAACTATTATTCCTACCTATATACAGAAGAAAATGCCAGACTATAGATGGATTGTGCTTACTTGACATTTTATAGATAATTTATAGAAAATTGTGGCACCAATGTTTGTATTCTTGGTAAATTCAGATTAAAATGAAATGTATGTCATTTGCAAAAGGCTGCAATAATTGCAGAACCTAGAATTAGCTATGCTTTGGAATTCCTATAAACAGAGCTTTATGGTTCAGATTATTGAAATGCTATAATAGCTCTAATAATATAATAGTATGTAAATGAAACAGTTGGTAGCAAGGCAGCAGAGGCACAGATTCTGTGGGTATCAGTCAGGGTAAGCATGTGAATCTGTGGTATGTATTGTGCCATGCAAAAGTTTATTTTTATGTATGGCACAATCTAGGCATGAGACTTTGAAAACACAAATAACTTTTGACCTCTGTAGTCAATTTCTGTGTGTGTATGTTGCCAGAAAGTGGAGGGGATATTAGAGATGCCAGTAAAATGGAGGAACTTTGAAGCTAGTGTGTAGTGTTGGAATAACAGCAAACACAGGTGCAGGTTCCAGTTTAAATGTACTTGACATTTGAACCTCTTGTCTGAAATTCTTGCTTTAGAGTTAACTAAAGAGAACATCTGAAATTCCAGTGGCTTCTACTATGTGACAAAGAAACAAGCATGGATGACAAAAGGATATAAAGATAGAGCTCAAACAAGTTGTTAATTCTTTCTTCTGCGTAGTAAGACTAATGAAAAGCTTAAATTACTAAATTCAGACTAGACCGTTGTCACTATTTGCCAAATAGTACATGCTTGCATCTGTCTAACCCATATTTGAAAGCCACAAACAGAAGCACATAATTTGGCACAACACCAGAAATATGCCTTGGGACACTTCTGGTGATTCTTCCAAATTACTTATTGGTTAAAAAATTCTATTTTGTGTGTATGTGTGTTTTGACTGCCTGGAGAAGTTTAAAAAGAATTTTGCCAGAAAACCATGTGCGTTAGATTTGAATCTGGTATTTGATGATTTTGTATCAGAATACTGATTCACAAGAAGTTCTGTTATCAGCAGGAAGCTTTCTGTTTTTATATTCAAGGGATTTATGGAGTTTCTGCTACTTGAAAATGCCCCAAAATACATAAAGATTTTTTTTTAAATGGTAGAGGTATGAAGAGCTTCTTAAATGCTGCCTTTTATTCTGCATCTTTTATTGATTTTATTTTCAATAAACAGAGCATCACAGGACAATACACTCACTAAGTAGAACAGATAATCACTAAAAAATACAAATACAAATATCACAGAGTGATTCCCACAGTCAGGAAGTTAGCCCTTTTTCCTCTCATTGAAGCCATTAGTCCTCAAGAGTCTGACATGTCTTCATTGTGAAATAAATGAAGGTATTTTAGCAGATAAATCTCACTGCAATGTGTGTGAATTTAAATGTCATACATAATATAGCACAGAAGACATTAATGGTTACATTTTTCAAAGGGACCATATAGGTGCAATTTTCTTTCTCTCATGCTCCACCCTTATTTCAGAACTGAGTATGCAGAAACTCTTCAGGAATAAGAGTGCCCACATGGGAAGTTACTGTGGAATAACCATTCCAGAAAAGCTGTTTTGGTAAATTTCCAGTGTAGACATGCCCTTGGATTTGTGAAGGCAGACTTCATTAATAGAGGAAAGGCATGTAGTTGCTTAGCTAACCTATTTGTGTAACATGCTTTTTCCACGCTCGGTTACCACAGCGATGGACATTGTATGAAAACCTGAATAGAAATCTGTATTTTAGTATGCTCAAAACCATAGATGAAAACACATGGCTGACCAGCATTTCAGTTCTCATCTTCACTGAGAATGAAAACAGTGTTGAAACAAAACTCATGCCCTCAGCTGGGCTTCTTGATAGGTATCCTTTTGTCTGAATGCTACTCAGGCCCCTTCTACTGCAACCGAAACAGTCTAGGCTGTGTTTTCGTTCCTTCTTATTTTGAATTCAGACCTGTTCTGCTAGACTGCTGAAGTTCTGAACCTTCACCCTTGTTTACTCATCATCTTAGTACTATTATTACTTACTTACGTCTTACATAGAATTTTTCATCAGGATATGCCAAGGCACTTTACAAAGGAGGTAAGTATCGTTATCCCTATTCTACAGATGGGGGAAATGAAGCACAGAATAACTTCGTAGACTATAAGGTCAGAAGGGACCATTGTGATAATCTAGTCTAACCTCCTGCACAACACAGGCCACAAAACTTCACTTACCCACTCCTGTAATAGACCCCTAACCTAAGACTGTGTTATTGAAGTCCTCAAATAATGATTAAAGACTTCAAGGTACAGAGGATCCACCGGCAAGTGACCATGCCCAATGTACAGAGGAAGGTGAAAAACCCCAAGGGCCTATGCCAATCTGCTCTGGGAGAAAATTCCCTCACAACACCAGATACGGCGATCAGTTAAATCCTGAGTACATTGGCAAGACTCACCAGCCAGACACCTAGAAAGAATGCTCTGTAGTAACTCATAACCCACCCCATCTAAAATCCCTTCACAGGCTATTGGGCGTATTTACTGCTAGTAATCGAAGATTAGTCAGTTGCCAAATTAGGCTGTCCCATCATGCCATCCTTTCCATAAACTTATCGAGCTCAGTCTTTGAAGCCAGCTACGCTTCTTGCCCTCACTGCTCCTCAGGTTACCCAGTAGCAGAGCAGGGAATAGATTCCAGGCCCAGTCTAGTGCTCTAGTCACTAGACCACACTGCCTCTCACACTGACTCTCTTTAGAGTGAGTGTTTCATTTCACTAATTTCTGGGAAGCCCAGCTGAATTGGATTTTCAGCCAGCAAAACTAGCTGGCCTTCCTTTTAGGTCACCAGAAGATCCTGCGTGCTAAATAAACTCTTTTCAGTGCAGCCTAACCTGCTATTTCACCACTCCTGCTGCTGGCTTTCCTCAGCAACATAGCAATGTCTTTAACTGTTACTGTCAAGCCTGCCTGTGCTAGTGGATCAGAGGCCTGTGGGCTGAACCCAGCCAATTTGATGTATTTGTGTGGTGCACATGAAATATTTAGAATCTGCATAATGTAAGCTTTCATTTTACATCAATAAATAATGAAAACAAGATACAGAACAGAAAATACTACATGACTCAATCAAAAAAAATGTCTTGACATGATTTCTACCTTTCTATTTTAAATACAACAAATCTCTTCCCACCAGATCTGGTCACCATCATTTTCATTTCTGGAATTAAGGGGAATTGTCTAATTCATATCCATGTAATTTGGCATATCTTCTCCTAAGTGTTGTCCAAGCTGATGTGATCTTGACAGACCAGAGGAAGAAAGAAGGTGTTTAGATCTCCATTACCTGGGTGGTTTACTTCTGAAAATGTACTTAAGGGAAGTATATGTCATCCATGGAATCCGGTAACTTGACCAATTGTGGTTCATAATAAAACAAAAATACCCCAAACGTCTCTTTGGTAACATTTTTGGGTCTTATCCATCCTGGAGATAATTGCTAATATACCTCAATGGCTAATTCTCTTGTTTTTCCAATTCCTAAAAATCCTGTTTTAATCCTTTACTTCCAGAGTTCTGCTGAGCTAAGCGCTTTGCAATCTCTGTAGATAATGCACTACCCCCAAATCTTTTAGTTTTCATCCTAAGCAATTGGAAATAACATATTTAAGTCTCTGATAGTGTTTCCAAAGCAATTTTTAAAGTTATAAGCATCAGGAAAATTCATCAAAAACAAGTGAATTTATTTTTCTACATGTCTATAACTTAAAACCAGACAAACTGATTTCCTGGAGGAAATTTCTATTAAAAATAATAATAATTGGCTCTTCGCCTAGGACTGACTTTCATTTTGTTTTATTCAAGAAGTTGCATGTTGTGACTGATGGTAAATTTTAAGACACACAGGCACAGACTTGTTTACAGCTTTGTTAAATGTTTTAAGGGCTCCATTTCACTTTGCACACGCTGGTTCAGGGTACTAAGACGTAAAGTACTTTGCCTGAAATAAACCCTATCACCCCGCGGTCCGGAGTCAGGGTTCAGTGGATAGACCAAATGACTCTCTGTGGCCTTAAATCAAGTGCTTAAATTTCCATGGTGGATTCCTGGTCCTACTGAAGTCACAACCAAAACTCCCATTTATTCCAACAGGGTCAAGATCTCACCCTCGGTGCCTCAGTTTTTCAATTCATAAGATCAATATATGGCTACCCACCTACCTCTTAGGAGTATTAAGGATTCACTCATGTTCGTAAAACACTCTGAGGCACAGATAAAAAGCATCGTAGTGGTCAATATCACAAACTCTGCATTTGTCAATGCTTTCCCACACTGTGGTATTGGAGATACTGCAGTATTACCGTATACTTAAAACAGGAAATAACTGTGGTATTTTAGATGCTGTGGTTTGGTAACTGTTAATAAATTTTGAAGGTAGCGTGTGTAGAAGTGTAAAAGAAAAAAAAAAGAGAGACAGATTTTCAAAAGTGTTCAGTGCCAACAGTTGTTTCCATTATTCTCAATTGGAGTTGCTAAATGTGGATTTTTTTTTTTTAAATCTGACCTTAAAATGTTTATAAGAGAACAATAAAAATAAAGGTATTTTCTTTTTTAAGGCTTTTAATTTTAAAAGTAAAATGTACAATCTGTTAGCTCAGCAATATAGGCTTGGCTATATTGGTGTTTCTAAGGACCTGATTATCAAAATGAACCTCCATGTTTCAGTTTTCTGCCTACAATAAATTGTGCCCTACAGCTTTTCACCATAATGGATTGCCTGGAAAAGGCACGAATATAAAGTTATAGAGAAAGTAGGCCATTGTGCTCATCTTCTCTGGATCCTGAGAGAGACAAAAAATTTGCATTGGCCATTTCTTCCAATACAGAGTGGAGCATACCAGTCCCTTCATTTCATGTAGTTCCATATAGAACTTAGCTACCTTCTTGGATCAAATTAAAGTTCTGCGTATTTGGGACTTGTAGCTTTTCTGGGCCACAAATGAGGCTAGACCCCATTATAAAACTCTGTGGGCCACATATGTCCATCTCTGGAGTAGACCATAGCAACAATGAAAAAGCCATTGCGATCTGTTTTCATCTTATTACACTGAAAAAATTAAGCAATCATAAGAGAGGTTCTCACTTAAATACATGAAAGATTGTTGGTTTTTATGTTAGGTTTGTAGATAATCAAAACCTTTCACTTCTAGACCAGTGGTTTTTAAGCACTCTTACTTTAATTTTGTCACTGTTACTCTCATCTTTCTCTCCCTGCCTTAACAATGAGATTTTGTTAGCTGCCCACCTGCCATTCAACTGAGTGCTATTGCAAGGCTGGCATTAGGAACATTCCAAGCGTTGCTGCTGGAGTGCACACAGTTGAATTGATGACATTGACACTGGCTGGAACAGCCCAAGTATTAGTCTGATAACTGGTAGAATGGCCCAAACATTTGGTAGCTACTGCTCTTAGTTACCACCTAAAAACTGAATCCGATTGGTAGTCACCAGAAGCCAGTGGATAGCTGTTTGCTGTCTTATGCGAAATGAGTTAATGGTTTCAGTCTAGTTCCTAGTGGACTGGTGTCTGTTACAAAAAACATCATTGAAATGGTTGGTAATCTCAGAATGGAGACCCAGGAGTGAATAGGTATGGAAACTGAACCATCATATTACCCTTTGATGTGATCCCTTTAGAAAAGGATTGAGGCACATTGACAGAATAGTGAGAGGAAACCTGAACTGCCATCGCCTGTGCATTACTTGTTCTGCAGATGGAGGATTTTAGCATGTCATGAGGCATGTTTTTTCAAAACAGTCGAAGATTGAAACTGCAGTGTGGTCTTACCTCATCCATTGTGCCATAACTATTGTAGGGGCTTTGAAACGGGGGAGGGGGGTAGAATAGGCTATAACTGCTGAAATGCTTTGGCACAGTGAGGTAGGTTAAGGTAAATGTTTTCAGCACTAACTCTGATTGGTTTTTTTGCGGGGTGGGGACTTGTTTTAGTTGGCCTGAATCAGTCACTTAATATTATTTGCACATGACATTCTGTGGTTTAATTTTTTTTATATTTGCAACAGAGTAATATGACTCCAGTGTGTGTGATTTGCCATTTTCAGAGTGACACGTTTCCTCTGATCAAATCTAAATTTTCAAAGGTTACAAGAAATCAATCACTGTACATGTAGCCTAAAAAAGGAAGAATGAAAGTTGCTTTGAAAGAGCTTTGCTTTTACAATTAATAGCAGTGCAGGGGGCAACAGCTGGATATAAAGATAAAGGAAAAGAAAGCAGTTCAGTACTGCTTAAAGAAGCAAATTTACTTACACCATACTAGAAAACAAGTTATTTTGTGCATAAAGGACATTTTGGAATACTTAAATTGGCACTTTATAAATAATAAAAATCCAGGCAGAAGGACACACTGTTGAGACTTTTTGAAGAACATTATGATGATAATATTACACTGATACGTTTCCTCTCAGTTTTTATTATTAATTATCTCAAGTGGAAAATTTACCATAAAACCTTTTTCAGTGTTTCTTGGGCTGTATGTTAACGGTATGTCTGCTTACAATATCTGTATACAGAACTGGTTTTGGAGCTGATTGTTAATAAGCAGAATGTTGTCTTGATTTTTTTTTTCTGATCAGCTACATGAGTCATAACTCCTTCTTCACACAAAACTCGTCTGTATCGTTGGTGTTCAGAGCGCTTTGCCTGTAGATAAGATCTGGACTTCATGGTCTTATCTGTTAAATGTCATCAGAGGTGAAAAAAAGGCTGTTTCCCTGTGGCTAATTGTGGTGAAGTGCCACATTATGTTGTACTATAGTTAACAACTTCAGGGGCGCCAAGAGCCTGTAGCTGTGCCTCTTGGGAGTGGGACTTTTCCTCTTTAGCTCAGCGCCAGGAAATTTGAACATTTGTGTTTTCAAGACCGCACAGGGAAGGAAGCAGGGGTGGAGATGTGTGTTGAGATTAAGTGGATATGAGAATTGCTGTGCTGTGTATGATCTAGGAACTGCAGAATTTTATGAAACACTCTTTTTGGCATAGTACTTTTGTACTTTCAAAGTACAATGGCACTGGTGCTAAATTGTGTGCAGAATTGTTTTGCATGTCAGGTTGGTATAGCTGAATCTTTTCTATACACCACTCCCTTCATTTTGGCATACATAACTTCTGTGTGTGCGCACACAGGTGTGAGCATGCTGTCAAGTATTCTTCAGTTATATTTCTTTGGAATACATAGACATTATTCATCATGGTAAAGGAATTTCATAATTGTGGGAACTAGTTATTAAAAGTAACTTGAAAAATATTTTAAGCAGTGCATCAACTCTTTCCATCCTCCTGTTGCATTTATAAGTAATACTCTTGTGACTTCATAATTTTGAGATCAGAATACAGTGCATTTGGTCACTTTAAGGAATAATACAATTAAAGAAAATACTTAAGAGCTGAAGTTCTGACAAGGATAGTATTGTGAGAATAAGGGAAAAGAAAATTAAAAGTGGCTCATTGAAACTGGGATCCAGATGTACTATGCATTTTGTACTATAATGGTGCATTCAACCTTCTAAACACCGAGGGCCAAATTCTGCTTTCACTAGTTAGAATAGTTTAAATTAGATTAACTGCTATACTAATGTAACAGAATAGAATTTATCCCCAGATTTGTATTGGAAGCCTTCAAAATATGTAGCAAAGGGCCAAAGTTAACAGAAATTATTTTTTGCTGTATTTGCAACTTTATCACTAATTATGCTATAAATGTTGTGTACTTTCCTTACTGTAATAAACATACAGTAACTGTAAAGTTTGATCTAGTTATTTGTTTTCAGATCAGTCAAAATATACAAAACATCCATTTTCCCCCTTCATCAAATAGTCCATTAGCTCAAAACCAGAACCTTGAATGTGCCCTCCTTTTCCTTGCCTGCTTCCTTGGCAGTTCCCCTGCTATCTTTATATCCTGGAAGGAAGTAAGCGTCCACTACAGGGCAGGAACATGCTGCAGTTAGTATGGTACAACTGGTTGAGAGGCAAACAAAGAGCGGGAGTGGGGGGGAAAGGGGGAGAAGCATATTCATTTTTCCTGCTTACAGGCCCGATTCTACTATTGAGTTTTGCCATAGGTTTAATGGCAGTAGGGTAAGTCCCAAATGAAGATCATTCTTCAAAATGTGGAGCACTTGAGAGATCTGACTGTGATATGCATTTTTTCAGGCACTTAAAGCTGGGCAGAGAAACAGACTGCCTGTGTGATGAATGCGTTTCCTGTTCCTGCCTCATTTGGGTACTTTAGTACAGACACATTCAAGTAATAGTCATTTATTTCCTAGGATGAATATCAGCATTCTAGTTTGACAAAGGCAGTGTTGGGACTGCCATTTTAATATTTAAGATACATAAATCCTGAGTAAATTTTGGGCTAAGTAATTACATTGAATGAATCAATCAAAAGAACTTCTTTTGAGTAGAAAAATGATAGTTCAAAGTGTATACAAAGTAAGGGGCTGCACTGGTTTCTCAATAATTAGCATACATATTATTTTAAAAATATGAAGAGGATAGAAGAACAGTATAGTCTTGTTTAAAAGTTAACTCTGCCACATTTTTCACTAGAAATGGAGCTAGAGGTCTTTATTTGCAAAGGATGGTGGTTGCTACTCACACCATGAAAAATATATCCTACATAAAGGGGAAAAGAGTATATGGGGTGGTATCTCTTAGCAAGGAATACTCTATCTGTTTTTCTGGTGGTATGTACTTTTTGTATAATAAAAAGCTTATCTGCAGTTCTAAACAGTAAACCATTATTTTGTATTTGATATATTTCTTGAAGGTAACCTCTTAATAAGAGGAATTATTCGGTTCTTTAGGAATTAATTACATGTGCTATTCTGAGGTAAATGCTGTTGACAAAGAATGACTTGGGACTGCTATAAATTGAATGTAAATATCTATCTGTTTTACTTCCTGATGTTTTATTGTTCTCTGGAGTTAAACACAATACATTAACACATTTTTAATGGTTCATTCACCTATTACTTTATTTTGATCAGAAATACGTCTGAGAATTTTAAAAAATTAATTAGACATATACTGTATTTCACTTCTTAGAATTAAGTTCCTAAGATGTAAGTATGTCGCTGTATTGTTTATAGTGGAAAGTCATAATAATTTTCCGAAAAGTGCTATAAAACATAACAAATGCGTATGATAGCTGCAAATACTAGAAACATACATTTGGAAGATTAACAGGCAAATGCACAATTTAACCTTTTCAGTTGAATTCATCTTTGTGATTGAAAGAAAAAAGCTGTCATCCACTAGTATTGTAGAATTATAATATATTCAGCATCTGAAAGAATGATTTGTATTTTTACTGTAGATGATTTTGTTGATTGCCTGTATTCCCTTTCCGTTCTCTCCCTCATCTAATTTGTACAGTGCTGCAGAGATGTATTTTGTAAGACAGTTTCTTCCCTAGCCCCTTGGAAAACCAATAAGGCACATTTTTTAAAAACTGAAAGGTGGAAGCTCATGTCTTGTCTTTTTGGGCCCCCAGCTTGATGTTGTTGTTGTTGTTGTTGTTGTTCTAATGTACAATAGGTTTATTTCTACATGTGACAAGTCTGCTGTCGTGTGTTCTTTCTGCGTTATAATGACTCAGATGTCATAATTAATTTGATGAGCAGGTGGGGGTTATTAGCCTTGTGCTTCACTTGCTAATAGCTGCACAGCTTTTCTAAAGTACTCTTTCAACTAAGGAGGCATTTCTTCACATAGAATAAACAGTGCAGCACAAAAGCCTCAGTTAGATAACTATCCATGGGTTTGAAAAGCTGCCAAGCAGATGTTGTTATTGGAGCTGGCCCAGACGAGATTGGGTAAGGCAGATGCTAGATGCTAGGGGGGAGGAGGTTACACACAACCAAGATGCTTTCTCTGCAGTGGCTGGAAAATGTTGTGGGGGTGGGAAGTGTCTTCCCATAAACCAAATCCATAGATAACTGGCTTCATGCTCATTCCTCAAGACCCACCCTTTAACTGTAAATAAATTAGGAGGGGGAAAAAAAAACCCTTCTCTTAATATCCACGTGGGAATAAAACTGAATGTTCGTCCAGCAGTCAGTGACTTCTGGTTTGCATTAGATTGGCTGTGTGCAATGCTTGAAGGGCCTACAGAGAGTTTGCTTCATACCTATCAACATATGTAATGAACATGACTGCTCTGACATTTACCAGAACTCTTAGGTTCTGCTTTATTACTATAAATTAGGTTGTGCAAATTTAAGACAAAATGCTGTTTTGTTTCCTGTCACCTCCCAATATAATTTTTTCTGTTGAGGTTTTTCTTACTTACTAAAACATTACAGATTTCAAGTATCAGCCTAACTTTATATATATATATATATATATATATAATGTATTTTATTTTATTTTTGCATAAGAAAACGCTTTAAAAATCCAGTGGATTTTCTTTGTGAGAATCGAGTAAATTGGACCAAAAATTAAGATGATCTGTCTTGTGCCTGCAGTAGAATTTTTCTTCTGTATGATCCCAGGCATTTTAGAACACATTTCTCGGTTCAGATTAAATTCTATAATCCCATTTTTCTCTGAGTTGACCTCAAGTCAGTGGTTAGGGGATTTTATAACCAAGGGATAATTTTTGATAATGGGTTATTAAAACACTTGGAGCTTCCATCCTGTCTTTCATATCTATATATGCGCAGATTGTCTTTCTGGGGAAGAAGAATCTCTCACTTGGCAGCAAGCAATAGTTTGTATAGCATAAATGTCATGGAGGCATTAGACACTGATTACACTAAACACAGCAGAAAAATTATAGCTCGTGACCACGGTGATTAACCATGTAAAAGGTGCTGTTGCTAACCCCTAATGCCTACATTTTATTTGTTACCTGGAGCAGCATTTTGTTGTTTCTTCTGCTGACAGATGTGGTTCACTCAGACAAACGGGTCATCTTACAGTTTCCTTAACCTGGAAGTACATTGGTTTATGACAGCTGGACAGGTCACATGACTTTCATCACCATTTACAATGAATGTCCTTATTATTAAGTTAAAAAGGACTATCTGAACAAAGGTCACAAAGCACTGGTATAAATTATGAGTTTTCTTTGAAAATATATGTAGACTGATGAATTTATTTAAGCATGATTTCTATTTACATCCTTCAGTAATCTTTATTAATAAATAAAATAACATTATTGAAAGCCAAAAAACAATATTTACATGTTGGTCATTCATTATGCTATGCTCATGAGGATTTGATTTCCAGAGTCAAAACACTGAAGACTGAAATATTTCCAAATCATGATGAGCTCCAGAATTATTACTTTTACTCTCCACTTTATGAATGATCACATAGCAGTATAAGTCAAATTTTAATGGTGTTCAGAAGCCAAACATACAGAAGCATTAATGTAATCTAAAAGTGCTGTTGTTTGGCATGAATGTTTTTGAATTTTGAATTCCATTTGTGATATTTAGATACTTGACATTAAGCCCTCTCTTGCACTTGTGTGTGAAATGAATGCGTGCTGGCATACTAGATATACTTTAAATATAGTTTTGCATTATTTCTATCTTAATTGGCCAGTGCTTTTGAAAAGATAAACTATTGACTTTCTAGCCTGTGCCTTAGATATGGTCACAGGACTACTGTATGGCGTAAGCAAGAGCCTATGAACAGACTAATTCTGACTCTAGAACCCATTTAAAAAAAAGATTTACTCCTGAGGTCCTAATTCAGTTTCACTCTGCCTTATTTTACGCAAACTACTGTTGAAGTCGGTGAGAATTTATCTGAGGATAAAAAGAGTAAAAATAGTATCGGGCCAATGGTTTATATATGAAACTTTAAAACTTGCCAAATAGTTGATAAAATATTTACAGTGCAGTTCCTTGGTTTTTTCCTGCTCCTTTTTCAGCTTCTTAGCAACGCTGTATGTAACGATCATGGGGAGTGGGACGAGGGGGGAGGTGAAATAAAAGTGAGGGTTAAATTATATTATAAGACTTTGAAACACTCCCACAGGCACCAACATGATGGCTCAACAATGTTCTAAGCAAAAGCAACATATTTCAGAATTAATGTGAAGTAAAAAATTCCTTCAACTGTAAAACCGAAAACCCCTTTTCACTGACATTATATTTATTTAAGATGGCTGCTGCTATAAATGCTGCAACTCTGTAATTGGCTTGAGAGGAACAAACAGCAGCATGTGAAGTTTGTGACTCAGCATGGGGCCCTTTTTCTTTTGACCCACGAGCCTCAGTATGCCCTCACTAGGGCTAGGGGATCGGGGCTGCTGGAGCTGCCGTCTTTCACATGAGATCCAGAACAAAGATCACAGGTGATCATTCATAATTTTATGGCATTTTGACAGGAGCCGGACAGTTAGCCTGATGTACTGACCCTTTTGTGATATTTTGTGTTTTTCTGAAAACTCCAGCTTTTGGAGTCCTGTGACTACATGAAAACCTCAGCTTTCACTTAAAAAAGAGTAAATTTCTAGCTTTACACTTGCAGATAAATGCTTGAAAACATGAACCCAGTAAATCCTAAGAGCTGAAAACAAAAAAAAAAAAGGCAAATTAAAAGAAACCCAAACATGTTATTTTGAAAAAGATCATGATTTAAAGGAGGGCTGCCTCGTGATTTTTTTTACCCTGGAGGTTGGGATTGAGGTAACTGAAGTTAAAACAGCTCATCACTTTACCACAAACTCAAGCCAAACCTGAACCAGCTTTTTTTTAAAAAAAGGTGTAAAGTGTTTACTTGAACTTTACAATCTTCCTTGTTCATATTTTTCTGTGCTTCCCCTTTCCAGCTGGGGCCAGAAGTACTGAAATACCACAAGACAATTCACTCTGGTAGTATTTCTGGTCCAAATAGAGTCAGAAAGTACTAGTCTATTCTCATGATGTTTCCAGCCCAATGTTGCTTACAGTATATTCTTAAGAGGCACAGACCAGCTGTCTACTAGAAACTTATGCCAGCATATTAATGTTGGTTAGGCAGAGTGACTCTGTGGCAAAATTTCCATACTGGCGAAAGTCCTAGTGTAGGTGCAGTTATACCAGCATAAAAACGCGTTTGCTGGTATAGCGGCTCTCTGAACTGGAATAAGCTATACAAGCAAAAGCACTTATTGCTAGCGTAAACTGTGTCTATACTGGAAAAGTTCACTGGGATAGCTATACCAGCAGCACTTTTCCAGTGTTGACCTGGCTTCAGATAAGTATTGAAACTTATCTCAGTTAAACTCCAAACCTTCTTTGCTTCACCCATAACTAGTCACAACTGTACCTCATCTCCAAGCACCATGTCCCATTGTCTTCACTGCCCAGTAGTTCAGAACTGTCTTGAAATGAAACCTGCTCGCTTACTTTTTTTTTTAAAGGTCCTCTTTATTTTCGTGTGTTTTGTTGAGTCAGAATCTTACAGAAAACAAACAAAAAACCCCCACCAAGTCTTCACTGTAAAAGAATATTAAAGTATGAGTGTAGCAAAAGCGCTATAATCACTACACTACGATCTGCACAAAGCTGAGAAGCATATGAACACCTCAGTGCTTCGGTTATATTACAGACAGCTCAATAACCATGTTATCTTGATGCCATCAGGATCCGTCCCAGATGGTATCCAATCCCAGATGCCATCAGGGTGCATTTTTGACCAACACTTTAACTACCTGTGTAGTTGCCTCCATTCTGTAAATTTCTCTCCATTATACCACGCTGATTTGGAGACCCATTGTGAATTTTTCCATTTGGTAAATTGGTGAGCTGGCAAATAATTAATAAAAGGATTTTGCTTTAGACATTTATTTTGCTTATTGATTTAAACAATTGGAGTTTAATGGGAAACAGTGACGTTCCAGTGGGAATTGTGCTCCTATGTTACTTGGGCGCTTTTGAAAATTCCACCTTAAATTCCTCGTGATGATGCTGTCGTAGTGTACTAGCTAATATACCGTAGAACATAGTTAAAAATAATTAAGAGCTGCATAGGAGTTGGGTCCTGAGCGAATGTGAAAGTTGGGAGCTCTCTGCCATGCATTGTGGTAGCCTGTGTTCCCCTTTTGCCCAAAGTTTAAGGGCTAGTATCTTTGTAGGCTTTAGTATCTCGAAAGGAGCAGGGGACCACTGAGACAGGATGCAACCTGGAGCTCCATCTGGGCCAGAACTGCTCTGATCAACCCCTATTATAGGGCTGGGTCTGATGGAATATGTTGGCTCTTTGTCTTAGTAATATGAAACCTCACTACAGAAACTGGCTCTAGATCATTGCTATTGAAACTGCCATCTTTTGTGAATTATTAAGTGTGTGACTTAGCTGGGTTTTACTGTACCGTGTTCCCCTCTTTCACTTTTAAAATGTTGTAATGTAACTGCCATTGTATGATTGGCTCCCAGCCAACATTCAGAAAAGTGCATTTGCAGTTTCGAGACAAATTATTGGCGGTTGAGTACACTCTTCTGCCCAAGAAAACCTTACTGGATGGTGTGGGAATGAGGCTTCTTTCTGCAAGGCCTTCCACACTCTGCTGGCTTTGGGTGATGTTAGACAGAGCAAATTGAAAGGAAGCACCAAAGAAAACATCCATCCCCATGGTTCTTCCTATCCAGCAATGGGGTCCAAGAGCACTGTTTATCCCTTGTGAAGGGGAAGTGTATGTGTTTCCATTGCTAACGCCTCGTAGGCGATGTAGGAAGCAGAGTTCCTATTAGTAGTGAGAATCCTAAAAATGTGACCATGCTCCTCTGTCATGGTTTTGGAGGGAGCAGGGGAAAGACAGAAAATGCAATAGGATGTGAAATAATGGAGCTTACTGCCCCTAAATCCCAACACTTAGGAAGAAAAAAAGAGGTGCATGGAGCCTTGCATTCCTGTTTAGTATGAAAGTATAAAGAGTGAGTAAGTGAAGCTTCCTTTCCCAGCAGGCAGGCAGAAAGATAAGAGAAGGTGCTCCATCCTTCTTTAGAAATAGAAATCAGGCTAATTTCAAAGATGGATCTCTACGGGGACTAGGCACTGTCACTGGACCCTGTGGGGACTCCTATCTGGTAAAGCCTTGGCTATTATGTGTAGTCCTCAGTTGGTAGGGGTCCAGAAATAGATTTTCAGCCTTAGTTCCAAATAAAGATTTTTGCTTCATGCATCTAGCTGTAATATGCAAAATTACGTCTGAATTAAAGATACAGACACTTTCTAACTAGTTGGTTCATTTTTCATAGGTGGAGCGGATGGCCCTGACTATAGTTCAAGTGGCTTCATTCTTTCCATTATAAGTTCACATATATATACTGGAAGTATATTGCCTAAATGGGGTTTCCTATATACATTATGCTGGCAGAAGACATAGTAGGCGTGATGCAATGGTTGAGGAATATTTAAGCATTGATATGATACATCCCTGGAAAAGTATTGCATTTTTCAGGTACAGTTAACATGAGAGGCCAACAACCCTAGTATCTACAGTCATTTAATGGATAATATTCAATGAAGAAAATGTGGACCAGAATCGCAACTGGTATACATTGATATACTTCCATTGACTTCAGCGGGAGTATGCTGATTTACAGCAGATGATGATTTGGCTTTTTGTATCTGGGATTATATTATTTGCTGTTCCGAAATGAAAATGACTAAAAAAAGTCATCAACATGCAAAATACGTATTGACACTGGTATGACCATCACTGGTAGTAAATAAAAATTGATATTCCCTGTTTGTGTCCAGGGTGCTAAAGCCATTTCATACTATAAAGAATGCTAAGCTCCTAGTTGTACATAAGACACTAATTCCTTTAAAGAATTTTGATAGCATCATAAACCTTAAGAGTGAGCTTGGTTTGTCTGCTTTCAGAACCCTGAGATGGAATTGTTATATATATGTTTCTTGGGGGAGAAGCATTGACATATTAGCAAATGCAATGATTAAAGTGTGTTTCTCTTCTGAAAATAGAATATTGAATTGGCATAGTATGGTCTTATGTTTGTGTCTCAATGATTTCCTCATCAAAAGGGCTCAGTTTACATGTTAAAAGATTTGTTTGTTTGCTATTTTTCTGTCTGGCAAACCTACATTGGGCATTGGAGGTTTTGTTTCTTGTAACATTATCAACTTCAGTAACAAATATTCTGCAGGCTAAATTGTGCCCTAAACTTGTGACCTAAACTGCAAGTCTATTGCTTTGGTTAATTTGCAAATTTGGAAACGGGTTGGATCTTAATAAACAAACAATGTTGCTGCACAAGAAAGAATAGAATCCATCTCACACTCTCTTATCTGTGTTGGCTAATCATTGCTAATAGCGGTAAAAGACACTTTTAATCTCTAAAGTAAGCAGATATGTCCCTGAAACACACACACAAAGGAGGTGTTTTGAGTAAGAAACTGCTATTTTTACGCAGTAAACCTTCAGTGCAGTACTCCAGTTTTTTTAAATGTCTGGGTAGTTAGTGACGCCTCTCATCTCTGTCTGTATCTCATTTATTCACCTCTGTTGGATATTGTCCATTTTATTTCATTAGTAAGTATTCTCAATTGACTGTAAAGATAGAAAATAGAATACATTCACCCAAACACCTGCATATGTAAATTTATACAGTGGGTATTTTTGTTTAGACACCCTTTTGAACATTTTTCTTCACCATAGTCTCTCATATTTCTGTATTTAGGGTAGATAGAAAGTGATATATTATTTGGGTCCTCCATTCTGCCAACCCAGGGTTGAGTAATACTTACAAATTAGACTGTTCTTGTGAGTATTCAGCATGAATTAGGGTGGCTCAACTGGTCCCTTGAGCAGGCAGGCTGTCTGGTCTCAGATTGTCATTAGCTAATATAATCTTTTATACTGTAGTTTAATGCACAGTTTCCAGTCCCCTCCTGCCCAAATATGTCTCACTTTTCACCCTTCGGATTGTGTTACTGGGCACTTTATTATTTTGTCATAACTGTAACCTAGTTGATTTATTCCTCAATGTTAGTTTTAGCTGATAGAGATTTTTGGGAAGAATATTACTGCGGGTGAACCTGTAACTTTTAGGCATTGATATTGAGAATCACGACATGGTCAAATATTCTCATTCAACGGAAGCATTAAGAGCTTTGCATGTAAAATCCAGTATTTGAATTCATGCACATTTTCTCCCTCTCTGTTTGGAAGGATTGAAACTTTCTTTTCTATAGTGAGCTGTGTGTCTCACTTGCTGGGTTTACATGGTGCATAAAACAAGCTTTGAGTCAGACTCTGAATCATTTGCAGAGTCTGAATTGTTCCAACAATTGGAGGGAGTTGGCCCTGGAATTCTTCTAGTTCATCTTCTCATTTCTTCAGGGAGTAGAACATCATGTTTCTGCTCACCATGTGTCGAATCTTTGGAAAGGGAAAGCAAAATTTGTTAACTACGGAGAGGAACTTTTAGGAAATACCAGAGAGACATTTTCCTAAGTTGGGACTCCTGAAACATTCTGAAATGTTAGGTTATGAGCAGTTTGCTGCTAGGAGTAGGTTGTTGATTGCACCTTATTCCTCATTTGTATGTTTGGGCTTGCAAAGTTGATGGGGGGGAAAAAACTCTCTTGCGAGGCCTACATGT
Organism: Mesoclemmys tuberculata; assembly: GCA_007922155.1. Lineage (NCBI taxonomy): Eukaryota > Metazoa > Chordata > Testudines > Chelidae > Mesoclemmys > Mesoclemmys tuberculata. The sequence continues at coordinate 35,378,735 of ML675612.1, read as the reverse complement.
TCAAACCACAGTGGAGGTCTCCGGAGTTGAAGGGTGGAAAAACTGACATATTTAGCCAAAATAAGAAGGTTAGTTTAAAGTTTAGTGAGGTACACCGTTGCAGTATAGAGTAATAAAAAAAAACTTTTTTTGGGGGGGGGGGATAAGATGCCAGATGTTTAAACAATACGGTAGGATGTGTATCTGCTGCAGTTCTGAAAGACCTTGGGAAAAAAGTCCTGTCTGAACCCCTACTGTTTAACAGTTTGAGACCCATGACCTAGAAACAGTTTTAACAGATGTGTAGTTCAAGAAATCTGTGTTGATATTCCCTCCCCCCCCCTTTTGGAAATACATTTCTTGAAAATAGGAGATACTGATTTTCAAAAATCAGTTTTTCTTCTGTATTTTGTTAGGCAACTGTCATTGGAAGATTCAAGGGACCAGTTAAAATGTCAGAAGCAGCTTCCCATGTTTCTTGATCGTCTCTGGCACCCAATCAGAAGTATATTTTTCAAGGTGTCCAACATGTGGGCAACCATCTTGCCTCTGCCTGCCACATCAGTGGTGTTGTGCAGATTGCCCAACAGAGTGTACAGAAAGAATTGTGCTTAAGTTAGCTGATACTTACCCCTAGAGTCATTGAACTTACCTAACTTCTGTGCTATTCTGAGCCCCTATCCCCCCTCTGCTCCCTCCCTACCAGCTTTGATCCTGGCAACTCGAGTTCATTCCATAACTCAGGTCAGACAGAAATGATGCATTGCATCACAGCTGCCTTTATGAAATGAGTGTTTATTTCATCTCTGAAATGTTTTTATATACATTCGCTCTGCTATGACTTGCAAGAGGAGAAAGAAAAGCAGTTTTACTGGAGGCAAAACAGCCACCTGCGAAAACTAATTGCGTAGGTTGCGTTGTGGTGGTATCTGGGAATGATCCGTCAGGAAAAAACATAAATGTTCTTAATCTGCAAGGGAATTACCTGTATGCCAAAATGACCTCTTTTATCAAAGTGGAGATTGAAACATCTCATTAAATTGGGGGTGGGATGTATGTGTGGAGGAGAAGGGAGGGAGAAATGCAGAGGAAGGTGGCTCATCCCACTAAACTGTATCATAGCTAAATGAAAAATGACAAACTTGAGAGGCTCCAACTAAATTGTCTCATTAAAGATTGTAATTTAATATGCACGGTATCCAGTTACGTTCCAACAAGAATTTCAGAGATAGGGCTGCTTTTCATTTTTCTCTTTGTTTCCTCAGTAAGTTACGGTTTGTAGTATTAAATTATGCCCCCAAACTCCTATTCTCTGTCATCTTCCATAATATCTTGCTGTAAAGTGTCCAAGAAAAACAGGCGAAAATGGATGGCACTGTAAGGCAAGTGAGCAGCTACCTTTTGGTCCATTGTTACTGTATGTCTTTGAATGGCTGATGTGGAATTGTTAAACAATCAGGAAGCTCCATTGTTTCTGCCACATGCTCTGCTCTTCAGCAATAGCTGCTCAGATGTGGGGTTTGCTCTTGATCTTCCAGATGGCCATTTCCCAGACTGTAAGCTCTTAGGGGCACTTACTGCGTCTTCATATGAGTTTGTACATTGCCTAGCACAGTGGTGACCAGATCTTGATTGGATCCTGCAGCTGCTTTTGTGGTATAAATATTAAATGGCAAAAGCTATGGTACTGCATTAAATTAAGCTACAATGCAACAGGACGAGTTTAATTCCTGGCTTCAGCTGTTTAATTTTTCCAAGGTCATTTGAATTTTCCTCCCTTTGGTTTTGTTGTCCCTCAGGGATGGGCCAGTTTGAGAATTACTCTGTTTGTGTCAAAATAAAAATTTGCCATTAATACTGTTACTGTAATTCCGGACCGGCTTGGCTGGCTGTAGAATATGCACGTGGATCTTTGTTCTTTCTCAGAATTTTGAAAGGGAGTACATGGAATCAATCCCTGAAAAAATGATGAAAAATTACATTTTTGATTGCATGTGTGTATGGGGTAGCTAGTTAATATTTTGTTCTTGCTGGGTTATTGCTATTAAAATTTAGCAAAAGTAGAACAGCTTATAGAAAACTGTATGTGAAAGCTGGTCTTCCTGTGGTTCCTAACCAAGAAAATAAAATTATTATTTTTCCTACGTTGGTTTAAGTTTCCTCTCTCAGAGATCACATATTCCCCTGGGTGGCCAGCCTCACTGTTTGAAACAGATTACTCTATGGCATGCATACCTTTTAACGCTCCTTATTCTGCAAGGGGTGTATGACCAGAAGAACCAAAACCAGTGTGACCTTGGAATCTGGAATTAACCCTTAGCATTATGCCAGTAATTACATTAATCTTATCTGAGGGATTGACAGTGGATACACAGCAAGAAAGAGATGTTAAATTGACAGACTTTTGTCTAACACACAGCCATATAAAGTCATATAAATAACTGACTGAGACAGCAATGATGAGCATGTTTCACCAGAAGATCTTGAAGGAATTTATAAACACCAATGAATCTAATTATTTCCCTCTTTTTGTAGGTAGGTAAATTGAGGCACAAAAAGACTTATGATCCAAGATGATACTGAGAGTCAGGGACAGAGCTAGGAATCCCAGCTTTCTGCTTTAAGCACTAGACGTGCACTTCCTAGAGAGCAGCCAAAACGGATAAAATACTACTTATTACTCATGAACCGTGATATTAGTTGATTAGTACACAGTGTGTATACAATACCATGCCTTTCCAAGAATAGTGGGCACCTCTGCCAAAGAGCATCTTTACTTCATTGTTGGCATATAGTGTTCTCTTGTACATGTTAACATTGCCATATAACGCTTCAGGAAAAAACAAACAAACAAAAAAAACCCCCAGCGGTGGCTGCTTATTAGGGTTCTGCCAGCTGAAATAATTTTTCATTTGAATGGCAAAAGAGACACAATGCAGCCCATGAAGCTCAACTTTTTTTTTTATTTGTATAGTTCTTGAAAAATGTAGTTCACAAGGAAAATGTTTACAACTTTAATGTTTATCAGCCTTCTGCGTTCTTTTGGCATGTGATCCTTGATAGAGTCTCTTGTGTTAACAGTAACAACTGCTTTATTTCAGGTTAATACAAGTGATTATCATATAGTTATATACAGGTGCAGCCATATGCTCTGTTCTCTTAATGTAGGGAAGGATCAGAATGGCCACTTGTTTTCAGCAGTGTTATGTGATGAAGGGAAGAGGATGTTACCAATGCCAAAGAAATTTGAGGAACGCATACCTGTTGTTTTTCGCTGAGGTGTCTGCCTATGCTGATTACTGATCGTGGCTTAGGGCGTTAAAATATTTAACTCTAGTTCATAATTCCAAAAGTGAATTGTATTTGGTTGAATAATGAATAATAACAAATTGTAAAGCTACTAGGATTTAGACTTACTGAGGCAACCATCTGTGATCCTACAGAAGAGAAAAGTGTTTCTGAATTTTTTAAGCAGGCATTGGCCCAGGTCCTTGGGTATGGCAGAGGGGCTTGACCCAAAAGGTTTGGGGGCAGAAGTGGCTTTATACCTCTATAGAGGTGTGCTTTCCTAGGCTGTTTTCTGGCTCACGGTAGGTGAAGTACATTGCACTCCAGTGACACCATGTTCTCCTGTCATTGGTCCACCCCTGACGTGCATCCTATGCCAGTAGGGTTGCGATGAGGAGGCAGAGGCATCTATTTTTTGGCCTCCGGGGATTCCCCTATGTAATGAGACTCCCTAGTTGCCTGAGCAGACTTGAGAGCCTGGCCCATTATTTTAAGCCATGTCTCATGCTGTACTCATGGGATTGGATAGTGGTCCTTTGAATCATATTGTTAGGTACTACTCAACATGATTGATTGGGAGTAGAATTTGGGTTCATTTTGGGTTAATATTATGTCCTCTTAAGGAACTCTGTATTTTAGAGACACTAATTGTTTCCTTATACATTGCTTTCATTATGTAATCACCCTTCTACTAGCCTATGGCTCATGTTAAACAAATTAACCGTCCCTTCTGAAGGTGGAAGCAGACACCGCTATAGGTTTATCATAAAGAGGCCCGGGGAATTACAAATGGGTTTCTGTGAATACCTGTGTGATTTATAAAGATGCTTAACATATCCCTCAACCTCTCTTCCCTTATCACATTATCCTTTCTTTCTATTGGCTTTTTTCCACTGAGTCCAGAGAACTGTCATTCTAGAAAGTTTCTCTCCCTTTTAGCAGACAGAGAGCCAGAGTCTCAGCTGATGTATGTTGGAGTAGCTCCACCAACGTCATATGATCATTAGGTCCAAAGAATCCAAATTCGATCAGTTGAATCCCCATCTCAAGGGAAGGATGTTAAAACACGCAAAATATCTAAAAATTGAAAATAAATATTAGCCAGTTTCATAAGTAATATTGCATTTCCCCCTGCTAATAGCATATATACATAACAAGAGAGCATTGGAGTGAACTGAATGTTGTAAGCTTTTGAAATATCTCTTTGCATATATTCACACACACGGGGAGAGACATTTTAAAAGGTATTTAAAATTGTCAATCATTTTCAATACTCCTATTAGATTATGAAATCCCATGGCCAAAAGGACCTGGACTGGAAGTCTTCAACTCTTCATGCTCCTGATTGCTAAAGCTTTAAACCTATAACTCTGCATTGTTGTTTTCATATTATCAAATGTTTTGACTTTTGTTTATACAATATTGAAAACTGAAATTAGTCAACATGTGTAACTTCCTTGAAAAAATACTGAAACAAAATGCATACAGACATTCTTATGTTCAGTATTATAATGACATATATTAATATTATGCCCACTGCAGTTTTACTTTTTATTTGTACGATCCTAAATTAATATACAAATCTTTTGCCTTGTGTAACCACAACTTGAATTTATAACGAAAACCAAGAGTACTGTGGTGTGCGTTAATGAAACAGTTTTTGAAATAGAAAATGCCTTAAGTTAAGACTGACTAGTTTTTCCCAGGCTGGTTAAAAACCATGATTTTACTTGGTAAAAAGATAAATACCATTTAATCTCTGCTAGAACTACTACGTTAGTGTTAGTTTAGTTATTACAGGAGGCCCTAAGAGATCCCAAGAACACCCAATAAAAAGGTGAGCAGCACTGCTTTTGTGTGTAACCTCTTGAAGTTAAGTGCAGTCTTGCTAAGCTGATACCATTTGTTTGCATACCATTTGCAATAACCTGAATGACTGGTTATTCTGGTCAGGAGAAAATAGCACTGACATGTGATTCTGGCAAAGTAAACCACATTGGAACTTGGCCTTTGAATACCCAAGGGGCTGGCAGCAATCTCCGGGGTTGGCTAGGAGCCCCATTGAGTTCACTAGTAATCAGTTGACTGCTGAGCTGGACAAGCTGCCCTAGTTTCTCTGACAAGCTCTGTCTAAAAGAATGATGGGCAGTCTGCCACTAGTGTTCTTTGGTGGAGTTACTGAAGATTAACTATTTAGTTGCTGAGCACCAACCAGGCTTCATTTTGAAGTGATGTGCATCAGCGAGGATATTGTAAAGTGGGGATTCCACTTCTTTGTCTCACTTGTTGCATAATTTTATATTAAAAAAAGTCTCTTTACTTAAAAAAAAAATGCCCTTTGTTCTGAATTTCAGAGGAATGCCACTAGATTTGTTTCCCTTTGAAGCTCCTGAATGTTTATTTTATTCCATTTTTTTAACAAAATGTGACAATCTGCTAATTACTCAAACTGTAAGATCCTACACAGCAGAAATCCCTGGAGAAGAGATATCATAAAAGAAAAGTCAACTCTTTGAAGGACCCTGAATATTCAATTTTTATTCATTTTGACAGATGTACTCCTGTATATTTCTTCCAATAAAACTTTTGATGTGTCCTCTATATGAGATAAAAGGGGGCATTGGCTATAAAGGGAGAGTTGGGTTTGTGAATAGTTGAAAAAGGCCAGCTGTCAGAAACATGGGGCTGACTTTGTGACTTGTTTGTCCATTAAGCCTTTGGCTGTCTGAAATGTAATGAAGGGGAAAGGTGAAAGTGTCTCCCTGGAAATGGGCAAATTAATGAAAATGGTGTGTAGTTGGTTGTGACATGACTTAGTAGGAATAGAAGCAGTATTGTCTTCCAAAAAGCCACCCGGTGCAGAGGGGAGGCTCCTGGGGGAGAGACTGTTAGAGAGTGAACCCCTCCATACCCCCAGCAGCGGCTCTGCTCTCATGGGTCTGGGCCGGCTTCCCTGCTCCAGACTAAACCTGCTGCGCACAGTTGGCCTGGCTCCTCTTTCATGAGGGAGGGGTGTCCAGGCCAAACTTCAGTGACACTGCAATCCCGCATGCCAGGTTTCAGTTCCCGGAGCAGGGAGCTGGGCCCAGCACCGCAGGACAGAAGCCACTGCTGTGGGTGAGTGCAGGGCAGGCTTGCTCTCCAAATCACTCTCCTCTCCACACAGGGCTGGAATGAAGGCTGCGGTGCAGGACAGAGGGTGCGTGTATGTGTAATGATGGGTCACAAAAATGCAGTGCTGTAATGTCATGCAGTTGATGAGTCACCCTAAAAGTTGGTTCCCACTAATCGTATTGGTATAAAGGTAATGTTACTTGTGCTCTCCTTTGGTGAGGCCTCCCTAGTTTAACTCCAAGGGTTTATCTCCAGTAGAGCTCCATAAAGTGTGTCTAACAATCCTGAAAGGGGGCAGTCCAACAAAGAAATATACTCCTGCTATTGAATCATAGAATATTAGAGTTGGAGGGGACCTCAGGAGGTCGTCTAGTCCAACCCCCTGCTCAAAGCAGGACTATCCTCAGCTAAATCGTCCCAGCGAGGGTTTTGTCAAGCCACAGCTTAAAAATCTCTAAAGATGGAGATGCCACAACCTCCCTAGGTAACCCATTCCAGTGCTTCACCACCCTCCTAGTGAAAAACTTTTTCCTAATGTCCAACCTAGAGCTCCCCCACTGCAACTTGAGACCGTTGCTCCTTGTTCTGTCATCTGCCACCACTGAAAACAGCCTAGCTCCATCCTCCCTAGAACCCCCTTTCAGGTAGTTAAAGGCTGCTATCAAATCCTCCCTCATTCTTCTCTTCTGCAGACTAAACAGGCCTAGTTCTTTCAGCCTCTCCTCATAAGTCTTGTGCTCCAGCCCCCTAATCATTTTTGTTCCCCTATGGAATGAGCTGGGCACTGTTGGCCCCTCACTGAAACTTAGTGGGGTTTTTTTGGTTAGCCTTCTCCCAGTACCAAAGGGAAGAGAGAGGGTCAATGTGAAATCAGGACCCTGAGTCTGACAGTCTGCAGGGCCAGTGGGGAGAGGCCAAGGCTCCAGGTCAACCCGATTGACCAGGCAGATAGGCCAGTGAAGGAGTCAGGAAGCCGGGGGGCCCTGTTCTCTAGGTGAACTGGAGCTGCCTGGGCAGAGTGGAATGAGCTCAGGAAAAGAGCAGCAGCCAGAGCCTGAGAGGACCAAAGAAGCTGACCAGGGAGCAGAAGCAGCAGCCAGAGGAGCAGCCTAGAGAGCCGAGCTGGAGGCAGAGCAGTGGCTCAGCGTGTTGAGGAGAGTGAGAGGGACCCTGGGCAGAGGGCCTGGTGCAGGGAGATGCCAGTAGCCAAGAGATCTTGCAGGCTGGACTGGGAGGGGGATCCTGAGCCTGATTGAGAGGCCAATGCTGAGAAGAAGGGTCCTGCCACCTAGAGCCTGAGGGCATGTGGCCACCACCAGAGCAAGCGTCCAACCCGCTGCATCCTACAGCACAGCCAGGGCCTGGGCAGGAGGCCTGAGACGTGTGAGAAACAGACTGTGCACTTCTTACATGCCGTAGACGCTCTGTGTGGTGTCTCTGTGCCCACAAGGCGGCGTTAGGTGTTTTCCTTTAACCTTTCTCATTTTTTCCTTATTTTTTTAATTGATTGCTGTTTAACAAATTGTAATACTTTGACCTGTATGCAGTGATCAGTGGGTCAGGGAAGTGTCCAGTGCATAGAGAGTGCCCCGGAGTGGGGACACCCTAGCCCCTGTCCTAAGTGACCCCAACAAGATTGGGGGATCGAGTCCCCCTGGAATCCTGGGCCTAGCCTTGTGGGGGGTTACTAGGACTCTGCCACAGAGGAGAGTGGAAGGGGGCGTCCTCGAAGCCGGGCAGGCCTCTGGGTAAAGGGAGTGGGAGCAAGGACTCAGATCCTTTTACTAGCCAACTCCATCGGGGTGGTGTCTGAGCCAGGAAAGTTCCCCACAATAGCGGGACCATTTCCCTGCTTACATGAACATAAAAGTGTCTAATATAGTATCTTTCTCCCCTAAATTTACTGAAGCCCTATGATAACTGTATACTGAGGCTTCTCTGTTTTAAGTCACAGGATTCTGTGTCCCTGTGGAAGCCAGTGATTGACTGGTCAATATTTTTTGGGAACCTCTGTCAGCTATTACATTCTGACGTTCTTCAAATACTGTTCATATTTGAGAGGCTCTGAAACCCTGCGATAACTTGGAGTCAGTCCTCTTGACTGGTTCTTCAACTCCTCCACCTTTGCACTTATCCCTTCCATCCCTTGGCCTGCCTGTGTGAGATGCAACTTCCTTCTTGGCCATCCATTACAGGTGCTACGTGTGTGCTAGCCAGGCTCAGCTCCTACTTGGACCCCTAACTGCTTCACTGACTCTTTTCTGGCTGCCTCTCTTCCCCACTTTCCTCCAACTCAGCTGACATTTTATTCCACCAGACACTTCACTTTCTTGGAGGGTGAGCGGAATCAGGAATGAAGGGATTAAACAGCTAGGAGGCAAGAGTGTAAAACTATTTTAGGTCACATAAGTATCCCACTGAATCCTGTTTGGAATCTTTGTGTGTGTGAGTGAGACAAAGAAAAAATTATGTATGTATGTATAAGGGGTGTTTGTGTGTGTGTGTGTGTACACTCACTCTTTTAAACCATTTTAATATCACCCCACTTTTAATCATAAACCTGATTGCCAGGAAATGTCCAACAAAGGGAGCTCTGTGTGTGTGTGTGTGTGTGTACACACATGAGTGTGCATGAGTGTAAATATTAAACAACATGGTTTAAATTAGACAGATTTTTTTCAATCTGGGGTGCAGTGAAGAGCCATACTTGTGTTTTGTAGGTTTTTGGTGAGATGTATGGTTAAGAGAACTGCACAGTAATTCTTGAAGAGATATTGTCTTGTAATTGCTACTCTCTTATAAGTGTGCCTTCATGTATAATACAAGAAAGAGAAAATGTATTGCATATGTTGGACTAATGTTGCAGCATAAATGCTAATTTATGTATCCTATTTTAGTGATGCGTTTCTAGTTCTCGAGATAATTTCACTCCAATTTTAAAAAATCCTACAAGTTAATTTCTTTGCTTATGTAATTTTAAAGAATCGCCATTTGGATGCCTTTTGAGTCATTTCTTTATCGTTATGATATAGACATATGTATATCATTATGCCTTCTCAGCGTTTGCTGTTGGAGAAATCTACTGTACCATGATAACCTATGAAAGAAGGTAATATGTAGTTGCTTTAATATGTTGAGTTTTAGCTAATTGTGTCCTTTTATATGCTTCTTTTAGACTCTTTTGTCAAAAAATCCACGATAAGTTTCAATGGGTTCTCGCTGACTCTAAATATTATAATAATATGGAGGGGAAAAAGAAGTAAAAGGGAATTGAACTTCAAAGCACAGATTTAATTTTGTTTATAGATGTATTAAAATAAACTTTTTTTTGAAATTTTTTAACCAACTGTATATATTTATGTAAATACTGACAGTGTGAAGGGACCTCTCTCCAACTGATAGCGGATAGAGAGAAGGGATACTCCGTTTTTATTTTTATTATAGAGAAGTTTGATCTGGATTCACCCAGATCAGATGGCTTTCTTAAAACTTTTCTGTGTTTCAGTGGTATACCATTCATTTAAAATGAATAAGTGCATGTTTGTGAATGACAAACTTTTAACTTTTGATTGCTACTTTTCAGTATAGCCACTTGAAAAAAGAGCATTTCAAACAATATTTTAAACATTTTCGTGAAACTTTTCTCTTTCCCTTTTTTGTTTTATATTTTTTTAAAAACCATGGGTATGAACTACGTAAAACAAATTCCCATGGAGTAACTGTATGCTGTAAGTTCTTTGACTGATACAGAATAATTGCTTTGTTGATTGTATACTCATGCATGATAAGATATGCATAAGAAGAAATCTGGTACAGAAGTATAAATAATACTTATCTTTAAGCCAGCATCTGTCATCTGCTTCAGCAGACAGTGTTTTCTTTTATTCCTGCACAAAAAGAGCTGAAAGATTTATGGAGCAGCTTTGTTTGTGCTCCGTGATGCTTAATCAATTTTTATTAAATTCTAAATTAAAACTTGGCTTTCATCATAGTCTTCCTTCTCTCCCCCCCAATCTCTTCTTTTCTCGCCCCCTCCCCCCGCACGACATTTCTGATGTATAGAGCAGGAGAAGGGATCTTGATAGCCTGGAAAGTTTATGCATAGGTGGGAGGGCTTCAGTCCTGAACTCCCTGCACATTTTTCTTTCTGTGGGACTTCTCCTGCTCATTTCTCTGAAGCTACATTGATATCTCTGTTTACATTGCAACATGCAAGAGTGAAATTTTTAAAAATACCTTGGAAAAATTAAAATTTCTGGAACCAATTCAGTATAATTCTTAGTAATCATAATAACAAATCTCTTTCTAACAGTTTACTTTCTTATGGGCACACAAAATGTGTGGTTCCCTTAATAATGCTTAGTACTTAAAGTGCTTTTCAACTTCATAGCACTTTAAAACATTAACTAATCCTCAACATACACTGAGAGATATGTAAATAAGTCGCTTTATCTCCATTTTACAGATGAGGAAACTAAGGCAGAGAAGTTCAATAACTTAGCAAGGTAACACAGCTAGTAAGCGGAAGTGACAGGAATAGGATACAGGAGCACCTGATTTAGAGAACTTTTCTAAGATCATATCTATTTCTAATAATAGATAAGGATGATTAATAATAAATACTTAGGACTTCTATAGCACTTTTCATCTTCAAAGTTTAGAAACATTAAATAATTGATTAGTTATGGGTCCATAAATCTGTCTGAAAAGGGAAGAAAATTTCCAGAGCATTTGGAAATAAATTTGGATAATTTAATATGTAGTTTTACTTTTAGGGTTAGTCCATTGCTCAGTTCAATTTTAGTCAGTTTTAAAAATATATATTAAGAGTGTTATTAAGATTACAAAGTCAAACTCAGCTCAGATTTAGAATATGGCAGAATTAAGATTGTCTGTGCAACTTTAGTTCTGTCCCTCATGAATATCTTTCTTTTAAAGTATTCTTTTTTCCATATAATTCCCTGAGGTTTTTTATGAAGAAACCCCTCCCCCAACAAATTAATGGATTCCTGGACTTTAAGGCCAGAGTGGACCATTAGATCATGGCCTACACGTATTACCTAATGAGTTTCACCTAATTACTCCTGTGTTAAGCCCAATATCTTGTGTTCCACTGAAGTATAACTTTTGTTTGTCATATCTTGTTTTGAAGACATCAAGAGACGGGTTCTGGATATAGTGACTAGACAGCAAATGTGAAAAATCGGGACAGGGGAACAGGGAGTTACAGGCACCTATATAAGAAAAAGCCCCGAACAGTGGGACTGTCCCTATAAAATTCACCTTCGTGCTGGATCAGTGGGGGTGCTGATAAAGGAAACCATGTATCTGGTGTTTGTTATTACTACTTCAAACCAGGAGGGTGCAGCAGCATCCCCAGCACCCCTATTTCCAACATCATTATCAAAAGATGGAGGATCTACCACTTCCCTCAGTAGCTGTTCCAATAGTTAACCATCCTCACTAATTACAAATTTTGTATTCTATTTCTAATTTGTATTTGTCTGTCTTTAGCTTCCAGCTATGGATTCTTGTTGTTATGCCTTTCTCTGCTGGATTAAAGAACCCTTTAGTTACTGGTATTTTCTCCCCATGAAGGTACTTACACATTGTAACAGAATCTCCTCTGTTGTCTTTGTGATAAGATAAACAGATGAAGACCTTTGAGGCTCTCACAATTAGGCATTTTTCTCTCATCCTTATTTTTTGTGGCTGTTTTTCAAACCTCCTTTAATTCGTCAACATCCCTTTCAAAATGTGGATACCAGAATGTTATGTAGTATTCTAGTACCCAACATAGCCAGATTTCTTAGGTTTGGCATATTGTTTCTGAAACAGTCTGGCAGCAGTTTGGGGTCTTCCATGTTAAAAATCTGGATTTTATTCCTGGTCTATGTAATCTCTCAGTGGTGTCTGAGGCCTTAATCATTACTAGTTTTCAAGGGGCCCACTACCCCTTTACCCTAGCATGGCAAATTGAAGCCCCCCCCCATTGCATGTGGGAGCTACATGTTACCATGGCACACGCACAATGCTCATAGAACGTTGCCTGTTTTAACATCCAGCCTCTAGCAAACTCTGCTTAGCAAAACAGAGATGAAAATGTCATTTTTCATTTGACAGCTCAGCCCAGTCTGAATGAATTTTCTTGGAGATAGCCTGTCCCCAGGACTTCCCCTGGTAAATTTCAAGTTCTTTCTATAAACCATGGAAAAATTACAATACATTAAAAAAAAACCCGACTTTTTGTTATAATGGAGTTTCAGTTAACCTTATTATAGAAGTTGCTATGTTCACCTTTAATAAACTTTTTCTTATTTCTACTTGATTGCTTTGATAATGGTGTTTCTAGTGACTAGAACAGAGGACTAGAGTCAGAAAATCTAAGTGCCACTATCTTGATGCCCAGTCCTGCAAATAGAGCCACACAGGTAAGCCTTGTGCCCACGTTGAGTTCCACTGAAGTTGTATCTACTTGTAGCCTGGAGGCCTTGTGGTGTGACATTGGCAAGTTACTTATCTTCTCCTTATCTTAGTTTTTTGCCTGTAAAATGTGACTGATAATACTATGTAAGCTCTCTCAAATCCTTCAATGAAAGGTACTGTATAAGAACAAAATATTTATTGTATTAAAAAGTCTGAAATTTTGTAAATAACCATACCATAGCAGAAACATGGTTACCTGAAGAGCTGGATTAGTGACCTCCCTGGGATAACTTGACTTGACAGGTTTTCATTTTGGGATTGTTATAGCCAAACCATTTGATTGAATGCCAACATGTGTTAGGAGGCTCTGTCTAAAATACTCCTGGGGAGAAATAAAAGACGAGTTGAATCTTTTATTCTGTTAGTCTAGTAAATGGAAATTTGATAGGAGACCGAAGAAGTAGCAAGGAAAGCTTCCGAAAAATAGAAAAGCATTAAAAAAAATAAACATTTTTCATATTTTAACCAGTAAGCATGATACCTTTGTTCTTAGATCTTCTGGGTAATGTCTTCTTGAAGTCTCTGGTACACAACAGATTAACTTTACATATTGTTTTTCTATCCTCAATTTAATGAGTAGCTGAAACACTAACTACATTTTAAGGGTTGCTGAAGAATGAATCTCCCTTCCAGAAGCTGAAAAAGCTATTTGAAAACCCTCCATTCTGTTTGCTTGTTTTTATTTTTAAGAAATATGGCATGCTGTGAATTAAGACCAGTGTGTATGAATTCATAAATTGCCTATTCTGTGTTTTCTGTAGAGAATCAGAGAAAATAATTCAACGATTACTAAACAGAGAGGAATAAATTATTAAAAAGAAGCTCCATACTTTTAATAACAGTGCTTGTCTATTAAGATGCCAGCTAGTTTTCTGCAGTATCCTTTTGTCGTCTTTTTCTGTTTGAAATGCTGCTGTTTCCAGTTTAGAACATGTTCCTAACAGGTTAAGAAGTAGCAGCAAATAAAGGCCGGTAGGAAATCCTAGGAACATAGAAAGGCGCACAGGCAGAGAAAAGTATCACTGAAATTTTAAAATGAAAACAGGACAAAACAAGATGTACAACAAATCTTTCTTGATCTAGTGCAACTGATCTCTGGCTTCATAACTTCACAACTTTGTTATACTGTCCATTGCCAAGGTTACTTTTTGCTGTACAGATCGCAGTACAGATCTAGTAAGTTTGTGTCTTCTTCATGTGGAGTAAATTTAGACTAGATGAACAGAGTCTTGGAGCCATTGCCAAATGAGGTGGTGATGATGGCTAAAGAGGCTTGGAGTTGGGGAGTTCTTCTGGCAGGAGTACAACACATACTGTATCATGCTTTTTTTTGACCATGGTGCTTTAGATACACTGCCAAGTGTTTGTAACAAGATAGTGCTGTTACTGTACTTTGATTTTAACTTTTCTTTTTCACAGAGTACATTTCCTTTTTGTTTTATAAACTGTGCATTGCATAGTTTTTGGTACCTTTCTAAACAATTCAAACTGCTGAGATTTTGGATAAGTATGAAGTAGTCTCATAGTTTCCTTTATACTTTAAGTGCCGACTAATAAAATCTATTTGCTCCGTTTCAAATATGATGCACACTTTGATGGTAATTAGCATTTTCTTGTCTTTCACTAAAGGCTTTAAAAGGGAAGCATTGTACATATCTGTTAAGTGATCAGGAAATCATATGACAATGTGTAGAGGTTTAGGTTGTATATTAGGAATAGGCTTGGCAGAGTTAGATTTAAAAAAATAATTTTGATGGATAATATGAATGTTAATATCAAGCATTTTAAAATTTTTTATTGGTTTAAATATTCACAGTTGGGTGAAATTACGGGGGCTGTCACACTAAGAGACTGAGACAGTAATTTTTTAATAACAACAGACATTGAGGTTCAAAAAGTTAAAGCTTTATAATAATTAAAACACAAATTGTCAAGATCACACGTCAGAATATACAAAGTAAATATCCTTAAATCAAACTCTGAGTTCTCAAACAATATTTTTCTTTTTGTGCCTTTCTATATATTTCAGTTATTGTTGATGGAAATATTTTTGTTGGTTTGTTTCACTGGGTTCTGTCTCTCTCTCCCAACAGAAATGGGTCCAATAAAAGGTATTACCTCACCCAATCTGTCTCTACAGTGAAATTGACATTTACAATACAAATCTAATCCTTCCAACCCTAATTATGGTGTCTCTGGTTGCAATGCCATAGTTACAATTGTTTCAATTTTTTCAATTAAAGCTGGGATTCAATCTCTTTGTTTTGTATTAAGAATATATAACTAAGACTTCTTTTTCATTAAATGCAAAAAATATGAAAGGTTACATTTTAAATTTGCATAGATGTTACAGAAACATAGGAGAAGCATGTTTGTTTGAAAACAAGAAATTACTCTTATGGATATAGAGTGAAACTTCACAAGTTGTGTGTTAAGTGGTATATATGGGAACGCTTCCCAAAGGATAACAATGACATTATTTCTGTAACCAGCAATAGTGCTATAAAACTGAACTTTATCATGTCTCTGATATAAAATAACTTTTACAATAACATTAAAGAATGCCTTGTCAAATATTTTAGCTCAGCTCTTCTTATTTACTAAGGTTAATTTTTTTTTTTAATACTTTTGTTTGTTCATAGTCATAGGAGTCTATTTGTAGCTGAAGTTGCCTTTGCTTGGGCAAAGTAGGTCAACTCTTTGTCTTAAAGAGTATACTAAAGGACAATCTATACTAGGTTATAATATCTTTTGTGATTAATATTTGTGTCAAATCTTGGTAGTTTATGGTCACTAAAGACCCCTTTGCACTTTTCACAAGGTGAAATTACACTAATGAAGAGTGTTCTTAACCCCACAGTTTTGGCTAAATCTCAATTTGGAAACTATATTCTGCCTTCCTAAATTATCCTGAAGTTTCAGTTGGACATAGTTTTCTTCACTGTCTGTTTTTAACTCCTGTGTGGAGTTGCTGTGTGAAGTTAAACAGCTGTTGTGTTCCAGCTGGATTTCACTGATGGGTAAAATTATTTTTGTTCATATAAAAATGGTTCAGCACTTTTGGAATCTTCCTAAATAAAATGCAAGATGGTTTCATTAGCAGAGGCAAGATTTCCAACAATAGATTTTTTTTTTTAAAAAATGGGTATATTAAACATTTTGGGTTATGACTGGTGGTGTACCTTAGCAACACATTTTGATAGAGCTCTTGTAACGTGAATACTATCACTGCTTATCGGCATTTTTTGCAGCATAGTTTTCAGTTCATAATAGCAGTATAGAACCTTTGGAACATTGTTTTAACAGCTATTCCATTGTTTCTTCATGGTTTATGTTTTGGCATGAAGGTATCTCCTGGACCATTTATTTTTTAAAAATGTGCTTACAAATAGGTGAAAGTATAGTTGTCAGGAAACAACATCTTAGTACTTTATTATCGCATCGAACCTACTATAGTCTTACTACATCCAACAAGGTAGTGTGGGCTTTTCAACCAGGGTAATGGCTGTCAGGTTCCTTATTGGAATGTATCAACTTAGGTTTCCTTGCAAGAGAGTAAGAAAGGGCATTGAGTCACCTTGCAGATTTGAACACCCTTTTCACACTCTCTTCCCCACAGCAATGTCTTTTGAATAGCAGAGCTGTGTAATGTAGCATTGCAGCAGTAGGATAGCTTGTCACCACAAGTGGGTTTCCTGCTGGTGAGTAAATGTTACACAGAGCAGGAGACTGGGAAGTAAAGAGAGAAGTTGCGGTCCAAGGGATCTCTCTTGAGTAAAGCATTTATCTGCACAGTCTGTAGTGTTTATTTACCCTTTTTCTGTTGCAAGAGTGAAGAATAGATACCAAGTTCCAAAGTATTGACTCATGTGGCTACAATGAAGTACTAGGATACAGCCATTTCCTACCTTTGTTTGGAAGTGAACTGACTGGGCCTGGCGGATGCAAGCCCCCAGCTGCCGAGCTTCATGGAAGGAAATGCTTTTGGTCTTTATTGAGTACTGAATGCTGTTTAGCAATTGCTTTGTACTTGGCATGTGGCAAGCACTGTGTAAAATGCTTTAGTATGTGCTCATGTGTACTATAGCCATCTGAGGCCTTACCGTGATTAAATGGCACTTCAGGAAAGCTAAATGGTGGTTAGAAAAGTGCAGTTAGGTGGGAAATAACAACAGGAACGCTATGCACTTACATAATAACTTTCATCTGAGGATCTCAAATATTTTATGTAAGCTTCACAACATCCCTCTGAGGCAGGGAAAATGTTGTTATAAGCATTTTATAGATCGATGAAACGAAGCACAGACCAACTTAAAAGATGTGCGCAAGGTCACTCTGCAATTCAGTGGTAGAACTAGAAATAGGCTTTATAAGAGTGCTGGCTTCTCTTTCCCTGCTCTGACCACTATACCACAGCCTACTGTTTGTGTCAAAGATCTCAGAAAAGAGGACACTTTTGCATGAACTGAGAATGAATTTATTTTAAAAAACAAAACAGGAACCCTCTAGTAAAATAAAGTAATAGAGAGCTAAAAGGAAAACAAAATTGGAATCTTCAGTGGTTGTTGTGTATTTATCATTAGTCTTGAAAATCACTGACATTTGGTCCAGTATTTATTTTGGGCTCTTTTATAAACGATTCTTCTAACTTTTTTATTTACCAGTACTAGAGACAATTGTGTTTGTTTTTTATGCTGCTTAATCTGTGTGGTTTAGCGGTTTATTGTACAGCTCAAAGGCAGTCTGTACTAGTAAGTACCATATGCACTATTCTTTTCTTAAATAAAACTTTGTTGGCATTTGCAACTAGTGTTAGTGAAGAAAAGAAAAAAAGTATAATCCTGGATGCTCTCCAGAGAAGAGTTAGGAAACAACCTAGGGACAAATGCTCCTGCTTGGAAAATAATGCCAAATACTCCCTGGGTTTTTTTGTTTTATTGTTTTATTTTAAAAAAAAAGTTTTTTGAAGCCAAAATTAAACACAGTAGAATTTACTGTTTGCTAATCACCATGTGTTTACTTTCTCTTCCAAAACTGAAGTTGCCAACCAATACATTTCCTACCCAGTGCTATGAATCTGTCCAAATAAACATGGGATATAGTAAAACAATGACACCATATGAAAATACATTCTCATTCATTAAGCAGAGTCCAAAAATTCCTGTAGAATGTAGCTGTAACAAAAAATATGTATCACGTGGCTCCATTAGCATATAAAGAAACAAAATTTATATATGTATGTGTATATATACAGTAAGACGTATGATGCTCTGAACTGAATCATTAAAAAAATATAAAAAGCCTGTCCTGTTGGTCTGCAAGTATGAACATTAATTATGTTGTATCCAACTCCATCTATACTCCTAGTGGACTGATGCATTTTGGGTACCTCATAGCTTTATGTTAATTAGGAAGGCAAGCCGCTTGTAGAACTCAAATAATCCATTTTCATTGCTCTCTCAATCATTAAAGGTTATCTATGTGTTCCTCAGATTGAATTTAAAGAGAGCTTCTTTTGGCGATCACAGAAGCACAGGCAGAAAAGATAGATGGGAAATGCTGAAGTTGCAATGAACAGTCAGTCTTTACCGGCATGATTGGCTCATGTTGGGAGAAATAAACCTACATATTTACAGTACGTACAATACATCACATCAAACAGCTGTATATCACTTTTCATCCAGAAGGAGCCAAAGCATTTTACAAAATATTCACATTTGGCCTATGGCAGAGTTTTAGTGATGCCATGAGGAGGTGTATATGTGAATCAGGCATAGTATAGGCAGCCCTTATGACTGATTCACCTCTCACTGAAATGGAGCCATCTCAGAGATGGAACATGGAAGCTATCCTATGCTAGCGACACTGCACAACAATCTTCAGAAGAAATGAAGAATCAAATTGACCAATTAAAACTGCAAGGGAGATTTGCAGAATGCATGGAAATTGGCCATGGCATTGACATTAGCAGTCTCTATCTTTCAGCAACAAATAGTTCATGCCTCTGTTTTGGGTCTCATTTGATGGAGGAAAGTTCTAATAGCTACCTACTGATTCAGAGGGAAGAGGGCTTCCCACTAAATCATCAATACTACTTCCTGCAGCACTTGGCTTTTCCTTGGAAGTTGCTGATCCAAGTGCTGATGAGGTACCACACTACTTAATCTAGGATAAGATTGCAGCCCAAAGTGAAATTCTGGTTGTAGGCTTTTGTGGCTTGTACAGCTGCACAGGGCTCTATGCTGTTGAAGTTTCAGTTCCTTGAGACTCAGGCTACATCTATACAGATGGCAGCAAATTCGCCGCCGTCAGATCAATGTCTCTGGATCGACTGAGCGGTCTGTGTAGACCCGCTCAGTCGATCCAGAAATTGACAGAGGAAAACCACCTCCGTAAGTGGCATAGCGCTGCGTCGAGGGGAACACTGTTCCCATTGGCACAACACAGTGTGGATGATGCGTGGAACAGACGCGGCGAAATCGATGGGAGATACGCAAGTTTTTTATGTCACTTGCGTATCTCCTGTCGACTGCCTCCGAAATTGAAGGTAAGTGTAGACCAGACATCAGTCATCAGAGGAAGTCAGATCCTACTTGAATTTCCCTAGCTACTCCTCAGTGACAAGTGAACCAATTCCCTCTTCCTTTTAGCACACTTTTTACCTTGTTTTCACATTAATATGTTATGTAAGTCTGCCTAGAGCTTGGAACACTTGGTATCAGTCGGAGCTTTGCAAAACCTAGGATCAGCCATGCAAGGAGATAGGGCTGGCACTGTCAAATTGTGGTTAGGATACTTTTCAAGAAATATATAGTAGAACCTCAGAGTTACGGACTGATCGGTCAACCACACATCTCATTTGGAGCCAGAATCATTTTGCAATCAGGAAGCAGCAGAGACAAAAAAAAAAAAAAAAGGCTGTACAGTACAGTACTGTGTTCAACATAAATTTCTAAAAATAAAGGGAAAGTTTAAAATTAAGATTTGACAAGGTAAGGAAACTCTTTGCTTGTTTCATTTAAATTAAAATAGTTAAAAGCAGCATTCTTCTGCTTAATAAAGTTTCAAAGCTGTATTAAGTGAATGTTCAGTTGTAAACTTGAAAAAACAACTGTAACATTTTGTTCAGAGTTACGAACAACCTCTGTTGCTGAGGTTTTTGTAACTCTGAGATTCTACTGTATGGGCTGAGTTCTTACACTTTCTTATAAATTGCACTTCCATAACAGCTGTAGTTACTTCTTCAAAGAATGCTTAACGCTCATAATTTTAAATGCTTTTATTTACTCACTAATGTTTAAGTTAAAAGAAGTATTTTTCTCATGGTGGTGAAGAAATCCTTCAGAATGTAAATTAGTCCATGATTGTCTTATTAGGTCTTCAGCCATGTAGATTGAAACAATAGCAACAAGCAGTGTGAACATCCTCTGAGTCCTCTGAGATTTTGAAGCTCAAACTTTGAACCCTACTAATTATCTCTTGGTTGTGAAACAGTTAGCCATTTCACTGTTAGTCAGACAGGACAGATCCAGCTCACATGCCTGTTCTGTGTAGGTAAGTATATAGTGCTTGTCACACCTGATGTAACCTACGTTTCTTTGAATATGAATTCCATAAGACTAAGCTTTTAGGTTTTGAATGAGCAATATATAAAATATTCTTTCAGTTAAATGTTCCCTGATTTCTAAAGGATAGTAGTTTTAGGTGGAATACCGAGTTATCATAGGTTTTCACAGAAAACTTTTTCCAGCAGAGAACGCTTAAAGCCATTTAACCCTTAGAGCACCTCTGTTTCCAACTTTGCCAGTCAAATTAATGCCGAGGAGGCGTGTGTGTGTGTGTATTCTTAAATTACCATATTTATTTTTATGTTAATACCTGTCATTAATTAAAATAAAATGTGAGGTCAAGCAGAATATGAAACAAGAAACATCTTGCAAAATAATTTTACAGAAATACTGTATTTCCCTCACACACCTCCTTAGCTGAATTATTCTTCATTTAGATTACATTGGTGTCTGGAGGGCACAATGAGGATCATGGCCCTTGTGTACAAGGCGCCGTACAAATTCACAGTTAGGTATAGCCTCTCCCCTGAGGCATTTACAACTTAATTTAGGACAAGATGCAATAAGGGGGTGTAGCGAGCAGAGGGAATGAGGACAAAGGCAATAATTCTAGACGCTTCTGACTATGAAGTCTGACTATGTACAGTTTACAGAGTGCAAGTCATTCAGTGATATTAAGAGGTAAATAAAGACAAAATATTGTGTAATCCCTGCTATCCTTGCCACAAACTTGCTGATTTTGGAAGACAAATCCCTGCAGTTATTGTCAGAATTCCCTGTAGGTTTCCATTATGCCTACACATGAGCATTAGGTTGAGGTCAGATGCTGAAACATTTAACTCTTCCCTCTCCCTCTAGCTCTACTGGGCCATGGACTCACTTGTGGATAATTAATACTCCTTTCATGAATCTTTAGAAAGCATCTTTTTTTAAAATAGTCTTAGTTTCAAGTTAACACTTCAGTTTCTTTCTCTGTCCCTCCAAAGATAGTTTTTGATACATGAGAGTGTTTATTTTCCATGTGAGAATTTCAATTGCTGGAGAAATGTAAAAGATCAACAAGTGGGCATAAAATCTGAGCATTTGGCAACAGATGAATTAGTTAAATAGATTAAAGTTGTTATGGTCCCTTAGCTGTAGTCCCTTAGCTAATTTCAGAAACACCACTGATTCCTTGACTCAATTTTTCTGGCAAAGGAGTCATTTCTATTGGATATACTAAGAGCACATAGCCCATGATTCAAGAAAGCATTCCTCTTCAGGACACCATTAAGTGTTTAAAATCCATTGAAATCAGGTTAAGCACATGAGTAAGTGTTGTCCTGTCCTATGGGGATGGCTAGCATGTGCTTAAGTGATTTCCTAAATAGAGTAGTTTGTGTATCTGTTGAAGTGAACAAAACATAGGAGGAGAATGTTCTGTTGTCATAGGAATTTCCATACCAGATTGGACCAGTGGTCCATATGGTCCAGTATATCATGTCATTAATAGTGGCCAATACCAGATGTGTCAATGGAAGATGCAAAATATCCATAATTGACAATCCTAGAATAACCTGTCCACAGGGGATATAGCTTCCTAAGTTCAGGCAACTAGTGGTTTTCTTGTGCTCTTTAGCATGAATTTATATAATTTGACTTAGTGAGCAAGCAGTTTAGTTTGCTGAGGAAGAGTTTTCACTTTCCTGCAAGGCATTTTGTAATTGTGTTGCACTGCTACTCAAGGGGCTTACACTTCCCAGTTGGTTTTGCTGCTTATAAGTACTCTTAGAAAACTGAGCAAAGAACAGCAAATTGTGAAGCTGAAAGCAGCCGAAATACGTTGTGTAATCATATTTTAGTACAATCTGCGTACATTAGAGTGCTTTATTGTTGTGTTTCCCACTTTTCATATCATACAAACTAGGGATGCCAAAGATCTCTGTGCATTAATATAGTGCTGTTTGAAGCTCGCTAGGGAACCTTTACTGCACACCAGCAGGGTCTACGTGGACCAGTTCATATGCAACACATTAGTACGCTTCCGAAATCACATCTCTGGGCTCCTTTGTGTTAGGCACTGTACAAACACACAGTGAGGCACAGTCCCTTCCCTGAGGAGTTTACAAGAACAAGATGCAATTAAGGGGGTGTAGCAAGCAAAGGGAACGAGGACAAAGGTGGTAATAATTCTAGAAGCTTGTGACTGTGAAGTCTGACCATATGTACAGAGAGCCTAGCCTGCAGTGAGCTCGTTCAAAAAAGAACTAGGATTGCTATGTGTAGTGTTTGGTGAGGACTGTGGCACGCACAGAGTTAAGCAAGTGACCAGTTTATGTTGAACTGAACATTCACAGTGTTGCAGGATCCCTAATCCCTAAGCAGATGCTTTACCACCACAGTCTCATTATAGTCCAGAAGTGGCTCTTGTATGAGAAAATGCAGCCATGCAGAAACAGCACAAACATTATTGACTTTCCTATCACTGCTTGCTGCTGCTGCTTCAGGGTGCATCGTACTTTAACTTTACACCCATACCTCATTCATCCTTTACCTAGGTTTTCTGTTTTGTTTTTCAATTAATTTAATATAACATCAATGGATCAAAAGGCTTCATTATGAACTTTCTTTTAAATACGAGTGTTTTGTTAGTATTAGAGAAGACTGCTTTTGCTTCATGCAGCTTTTCCACCACATCATGGCATTTCAGATTCTTTAAGTCCTGTAATACTATATTTTGTGAACAAGAGAAGGGGAAAGAAAGATTTTTGTTCTTGCTTTTATTAACCCATTCTTGTTTTAGTCAGGAAAAGAAAGGTTTTTTGTTACCCAGAATTGAAAATCTGCCAGCTTGTAAAGTATTCTTTTTTTATGTGAGGGAGATTAAGTTGGCATTTTATGCAGTTCTCTTGTATTCACCTTCATGTCTTGTCATAAGGCATATAATTACTGCACTTTACCATCAGCAATCATTCTTAAGTTAAAACCTGTTATAAACCTCTCATTAATAAAAATCCGACAGGGAGGGTAGAAAGTACATCTTCAAAAGAAATCCAACTGTTAAGGGAGTTAATCTTTTCATTGCACAATAGATGACGAGTAAATAATTTTCACTTAGGGTTTTTTTTTACATATAATCAAAATAGTTTGGGACAACGGATATGGTACCAAGGTTGCATAAACACAGTTTTATTCAAGTGGGATTGGTCTTCCTGATCTGTGCCAGTTCTCTGTCACATTCAAAAAAAGACAGCATCTCTTTTCAGTATGTAGAGCTAGATCATTGGTCCCCCACTTTATTCCCGTAGCATTGCTCCTATGGTGCAAATAGGTGAGATCTGTCCTAACAGGGCAGGTGAGGTTGCTTCTTGCATAGTGGAAGCCCCAGGTGATGTGCAAACCATCATAGGCAGCTCCACTCCATCTGCTCATAGCCCTACCTAGAGCAAGGGACGGCATATCAGGTGCCTGCATTTAGGGAAAGGAAAAAGGGAACATGTCCAGAGCATGCTTTGCTCCAGCAATCTTTGACTGGCAGAATGGCTTTGAGGGGGCTGTTCCAGCTAGCTCTCGCTCTGTGGATTGGACGTGGGGTGTACCCCTTCAGGTGTGCCTACGAGGATCTGAGCTCCTGTTTGAAATCAACATTCTTTATAATCAATCACATCAAACAAGAAGCAGCCAAAAGGATGGCAGATAGAGCAAACCAGTATTTTTCATTCTGTCTTGAAACCTTGGCTGTGTATTCAGTTAGTAATAAAAAGCTCTGAACATTATTCATTAGGCTAATTGTCTTCCAGTATGTGTTCAGCTTAATAAGAGGAGGTATTTAAGAACTTAACTCTGTAGCATTTTTATTTTAAAGTGCAGTCTGCTATGAAAAGTGGCTATAACTTAGTATTGTTGGCATTCACTTGTGTACCTCAATGACTTGCAAATCAGAGTTGCCCAGTTAAAGGTAAAAAAGATGCCAGTCCTGCAAGCTGAATGGGGGATCTGAGAGCTGTGCTATGTTCTTTCTGGGCCATGCATTATTACTAGTGATAAAGATTCTGCATGCCAAATCCTGCCTCTGATGATGCTCCAGATAGAGGTTAGGGGAAAATTTTGTCCTGCCATTAGAATTCAGTTATACATTGTGTTGATGATGTTCAAACCAGAGGAGGATCAGCTTAGTCTGCCATAGCTGTGTTGCTCTGCAATGCCAGTAGAAGTATAAAATACTAAAAACAATCTGGGATGGAATTCTCAGAAGTGCTCAATATTGATCTAACTCAGCTCCCATTGAAGTCAGTGGTAAATCTTTCATTGTCTCTGAGGGGAGCAGTTAGATCAAACCTGAGTGCTTTTCAAAACCCTGCCCTTGAACACTGAAGCCTGTAGTTCTGTATGATTCTGCATAGTCAGGGAGTAAACTTGTTGAGTAAGACATTACCAGTTTTACACAGTTACTTTATAAGGTATAATCACACATCAATGGGATAGTTAATGGAAGAAAAAATATTTTAGAATTTTCAGTCAATTTTTATAGTCTCTACATAATTTCAATTATATTGTTTCACTTATCTCAGCTCCAGTGGTGTTTTTGTAACAGATTGTATGGATGCATCTTAAGGATACTTCATGGTAGGAACATGCCTACTAGAAGTTATCCATACTGGATTTCCTTGAAAAAGTGATTTAAAAAACTACATTACTTTTGCACCAAGCAGCTAGGTTATAAATAGGGCTGAATTGTACTAACACTCATTTCTCTGAGGTTTACAATATAATCATGATGTAAGATTCTAAATAAATTAGTGCTTCCAGAAGCCATCCACTTAGTAAGAGCCAAGCCACAAGCATCCCCCTGCCTTTTAAAGGTCTCTTTCAAAAGATATAGCTGTTATCTGGAATGCTGCACAAAATAAGGATGCACTTAAAATAAAAAAGGACAGTAATTTTCAAGTCATGTAAATGTATACATGTAATATTAACTAACATTAGAATACAAACTTAAATTGGAACTTTCACTTTCCTGCTATGAAAATCTATAGAGGGGTACATTGGGTCACCTAAATCTCAGCTGGGTCAGAGTTTAGATGTGGGAGACACTTAGCATTATAAGATTAATTTTGGATTGCAAGGTTGCACCCCAGGAACTCAATGCTGATCGGAAGTTTGCCCAGTTTTATCTCCCTAGACAGCATGGCATGCTGTGCCATCAAGGATTGATAATGAGGTGAAAAATACTAATAGAATTAGGGTAATATGTTCTCTAGGATTTGTGTGGTACATATCTATGGATCATGAAGCAATTTACAGCAAAATAAAAACCAGCATCACTAACTCTTCCTCAGGCTCTTACAGCCGTATTGGTAGGCTGTTGTATCACATACCACATTGTAGTTGTCACTCCTGCAGAATATCCACCTTTGTACTTAGAAACACTTGAGGATACAGCATTTGCAGCTTATCAGTGAAGTGGCATGCCACCCTTCATGAAGGTCTAAATCCCCATTGTCCACAGGAACTATTGTGCAAACTGGTGCTTGCTTATAGTAAACGGGTGCTTTCACTTGGGAATCCTACAACATCTGGGTGACAGTTATTTCCTGCAACATCTTATGAATATTGACAAGCCTCTGCCAGCTGACTGCAAGTGTACTAACAGTATCTGTGTACTAACAGCGTACTAACGGTATCTGTGTGCATGCTATCTTATGGCAGTTTGGGATGCGTCGGAGAGGACCGGATAACTTTTCAGTGACTGACAAATGACGTATAGTTCTGGTAGGAGAAGTTAATTCAAACCCTGTAGCCTTGGCTGCTGAGGTAACACTGTGTGTATCACTCTAATAAAAAATTATAAGGGATATCAACAATCTTCGTTCAGGACCAAAGGCAATCATTAATTGACTTGGCATGTTATTGTATAATTATCTATCAGAAAGTTTCACGTTTTCCTCTGAAACACTTTTGGTATTAGCTACTCTTTGAGATAGGGTATCAGATTAAATGGACCACTTTTGTAATCAGATATGGCAGTTTCCTTTCTTCCTGTATCCTTCATGCTCTGCTGATTTGCAGTGTATTCTGCAGCATTCCCAACTTAAGTGTCTTCTTTATGGGTTAACTTCCTCTTTTTTAAACCACAGTCATTGCCACAAAGCATGCTGCTGTACCATTATGTCTCACTCTTGTCTGTTTATTCCCAATATTACTACACTCTTTTCCATAAAAAGGGAACATGATCATATGATACTAGAACTGAAACTAATATCTAATGCCCAAATTGTTAAATTAAAGATGGGAAAGAGCATTCAAGGGGATAGGATTTTGAAGGGAAGACTGGAGAAAGGGTTTGGGAAAGAATGAAAAGGTGTGGGGTTGGGAAAATTGTAGGGAAAGAAGACAGAGAAAAAAAGTGAATGCTGACAGATAAGAGAGAGAAGACTGGATGACAAAACAGGAAATCCAGACATATGAGAAAAGAGAGAACAAATTTATTACCCTGGAGACATCACTTTTTGCTTGGCATAGATGAGAACTGCACTCCAAACAGGGAATTCATGAATCATGAAATGGATGAGGAATAGGGGGAAATCGCCAGACCTAAGATCACCAACATTTCACTTTAGAGTCTTCAAAAAGGTCTATACTTCTATCTATATCTATTTGATATCATTGGGGAGACACTCTGCCACTTTAATAAATGTCTGAAATGAATTCTGGAGTTATAATGGAGTTAACCCTCCATTGTGCATAGGAATTAATCATTTCCTCAGGAAATACATGATCTTTTAGTTTTTAATTTTGTAAGCAACAATGAAAGACCTTTTCATGTTTATAATAAAAAAAATTGTATTTATTAATCTACAGCCAAATTAGCCATTAAACCACAAATACCCCAGTGCAGTCAATTATTTCCTCCTGCCCTCCTAACCTCTGTTCAATGCCTACTTTCAAAATATTATTTTAGCTGTCTCGTTCTTGGGTAAAAGTGTTAAATACTGGATACAGTTCTTGCAAATCACTGGCCTCTTTAAGAAGTCATCCATCTCTCCTTTTTAACAAGCTTCTGGATAAAATCTAAAAACATTGATTTTTCTGAAACAAGATATATTAACAAGGCTGGTTCAGCGACATATAAGTATATTTCATTGGAATAATGCTATTGGCATGAAAAACCCACAAGAGAGTTAAAACTGAAAATGTCGGATGACATGGCTTCCTCAAATTGTTCCACTGTGTCTGGATATTACAGGGATGGAAGATCTGCATGTAATGTTATTTACAATATCGTTGCAACACCTGGATGCTATTAATTAATATTGAGAAGACTGTAAGTCTCATGGTAGAACTAGACAAACCTTGAGTCAATAAGCAATTTTGAAGCATGATGAAATGGCAAAAATAATGGGGTACTGTATAAAAGAAGACTATTTAGGTTGTAATGTGAGGGGAGCAGTACTGTACCTCATCTAATGAGATATTTCAGAATGGAGAGGCCTGTACACCAGAATTTGTACAGATATATATCCCAAGTCCTAAGAATTCAACTTCTACCTCCCTCCTGATCAAGTAAAGGCTGTCGGGCATACAATATTAATAGAGATCAAAGAGGCAGGTAGGTCTAAAATGATAATACTTGTTGGGTTCAACTGCCCACGTATAAACTGGTCAAATGTCACAATGGAACAAGATTTAGAGAAGCAGTTATTCAACGTCTTAAATGTTCTTCTTGAAAGAGCTAATTCTAGAGAACAGAAGAGAAGAGGCTATTCTTAACGTAGCCCAAAGAAGCATTCAAAAAATTACTGTAACTGAGTTTCTAAGGCCTTGCTGTCAACTAGCATTTTTCTTCAAATGTCTAACCAGTAGCAATGCATTAACAGTTGCGGAAACAGCCATTTGGCTGTTCAGGGTATGCCATGTTCTAGCAGCCGAGATGGGCAAAAAGCAGAAACATGGAAGAAAAGAGCCTTTGTATAATCCCACAATAGTAGTTTACAGATGACTCTTGTAATCTTTGTGTGCTTCCTTTCACTAGGAGAATTTAAATCCTAAACTCTGTCATCGCCACAAGCTTATGGGCAGTGTATAACAGAATAATGTGCCTTGTGGCGTGTTTCCTATAGAGATTCTCATCAGAGCTCAGTAACTGTTTTTTTCAGGGACTGGATCTGAATTGAAAGTAAGTATTGTTTGATGAAGGGGAGACCTCAGTTTTCTTGCCTGTAGAAATGTCACCTCGTTTCCTTAGTCAGCCCATACAGCCCCTTATTCATTTGTGTTGCTTATTTGTGAATTCCTCCCTTTTTGCTGACAGCTTTCAGGGTACTTGAGAGTTTTTGGTGCAGAGGGTTGTTCATCACTGGATCTTAAGTAGGGGATGGGATGATGCTGTCACTGAATAGATGGAAGGAGGAGAGAGTTCGTACTCTGCCTGCTGCCTTCAGCTCTGCTTCCTTGCTGCTCCATAGTGTGCCTCCTATTCAGACCTGCTGGCTTTTCATCAGAAACTTCAACTTTATGGTTTTTTCCCTTGCTGAGACTCCAGCTTTCATGGCTGGCTTCTGTGATGGGTGCGGCTGGTGGGGTTTCCCCTTCCTTCCCTTGCCAACCAGCAATCATCCTCCCTGCCTGTAGATCCTCCTCCTTCTTCAGCGAGGGTACACTGAACTTCCAACAGGGGAGGAGGTGGCTGGAAGGAGAAGCGGCCACCAGCCCCACACCTGCAGTAGGAGCAACTGCTGCTTATGAGCAGTTGCTGAGCCATGTACAGAGGTACAGAGGAGGGACTCATCTGGGAAAGTAGGAGAACAGAGGGAGAGAGACTGTGGGAGGACTGGGTTAGAGCCGAGGGGCTGCTGATTCAGTTGACTGGAAAACGGGGGGATTGCACTGAAAGCGTACCTTGGCCTGAACCTTCTTTGTTACTGGCAATGATGCATGAGAGAGAAAAGAACCCAACTTCCCCATCAAAGCCTAGATGGAATTTGTGGGGTCGGTAGTTTGGAAAAAACAAAAAACAAAAGAAAATCTCGTGTTTTTCTTTGTAAACTGAGTGACGTTAGCCATGGAAGTCATTGAGAGACACTAGAGATGGGTCCCATGTTGCCATTTTTGAGACATTTGCATGGTGGAAGCAAACGTTAGGGGTAAATCAGGCCAATGTGCTGTTTAAAGATACTGAGCCATATTCTCAGCTGGGGTAAGTTGTCATCGCTCCACTGAAGTCTGTGCAGTTATGCTAATTTACACCAGCTGAGGCTCTGGTCCACTGTATTGCTTTACATACTTGATGGGGGAAAGAAAGAAAGAAAGAGTCTCAAAAATGGTAAAGTAGATTGAATTAAAAAAAATCGTTAATTGTGATGTATGTTCCATTAACATCTCATAAAACCCCATGTTTAAAAGAAATTATTTTGAACCGGTGCAGAGTGTTCTCAAGTCACTGCCTAAATGAATTTCTCATCATGGACCTAATCTTGAAAGCAGTAAAACAAGAATCTGAGTCATCTGTTTATAAACTGTGAAGCATTAAACCAAACTGAAGTGGGATTTTCTTTTATAGGGAAAAAACGTTATCCTAATTTAATATAAGGCCGTTTCCTACCATTATTTTGACTGACTGGTCATTGTTAACCATGATAAGACAAGAGCACTTGACCCACTAATCCCTCTCTTATGGGACTACTTCTAGCATTCCAAACCTCTGAGCAGCTTTAAAGAGGCACCATTTTTTTAAAAGAAAAAACCCATAGAAATAACCTTCCAGATAAATGTTTCCTTCTTTACTTTTGCTATATGTGGGATTCCTTGATCATCCCTCCCAACACCAAAAAAAAGAGCCAAAAATAGTGTTCCAAGTACCAGCATGTCAGTATTCAGCTCTGCACCACTGACAGGTTGAAGCTCTGATATGTTGTGACACACAAAGGCTAGAATGTGCCCATTCTACCATTAGAAAGAGAAGACTTCCTAGCTTTTTTAATGGAATGTCAAATTACCACACCGTGATCTTTAGAAAAGCTATTTGAGGTAATTTTTAGAGGTTTCTATAATTGTATTAGTTTATAATGTTTCCTCTCCTTCTGCGTTCTGTGCAGTGAGATTGCTGTACTAAGGAGGAAAGCATAGAGGAAGAGGGAGATGAAAAAATAGTTATGACAGTTTAAAAAAACTCTAAACATTATGGGTGAGATTTTCAAAAGCATTCAATGTAAGCCTAACAGTGCTTCCACTGAAGTCAGTGGGAGTTTTACCATTAACTTTAATAGGAATACAGTTAAGACAGTGCTGAGCGTTTTTGAAAATCCTATCCTTAAAAATTAGATTTTGTGTAGACTATGTGGCAAGTACATGCTGGAGTGGTACGATTTGAAAGTTTTACTGACATTTGTATGGGATGACCTGGATAATAACCTATGACTTTATTCTGCTAAAGTTTTAATAAGAATTAAGGAATTTCCTAATTGGATCAGATAAGGTCCATTTAGTCCAGTATCCTAACTTAGACAGCGACCATGACCGGACATTTCAGAGTGAGGTATAAGTGAACCCATAGTAGACAATTATGGAATGACCTGCCCACAGTAGAGACTTGCTTCTCATTAGTTATTGTTGGTTTATGCCTTGAAACAAGAATGTATATACTTAATTTGAACAAATGTTATCTAATATAACTGTGGGTTCTTGTTATCTATATAAATATCTAATACGTCCATGAATTTCACTAGTATCTTTGACTCATTATATCACACCACTGTGTCACGTAGTGTCTCTTTCTTCCCTGGCCTGAACATAGTCCCATTGAATATCAGAGCCTTTTTGTGTTTTGGGAGAAAATGTTTAAATAAAAAAAAATTCTGAACAAAAAATACCCCAACCACTTCAGAGCATGTTCAGTAGACATCTAAGGCAAACAATGATGAAGCCTGTCCTCCTTAGGACATTAGTGCACCTTCTCCCTGTCTCTCTTTGCTCAGCATGAGCAGAGGCCTAGACACGGGCAGGGCTATCAATCTCAGGCTGCTGCTGAGACAGACTCTAGAAGGAAGAAGGTGTCTTTCATACACACAAAGCAAAAATCCATTCCTCACACTACCTCACCTCACCCCAACCAATTCCGAAACAACTAAAAAACCCTAGAACAAAATTAAAAAATTCAGTCTTAATATCAGGAGAAAATAGCTGGTACAAATAAAATTGCATATCCTGCTTTATTCTGCATGTGTTTTGGTCTACAAATTCTAAATCATAATTAAAAGTTGATCTTTTTCCATTATAAAGTCATAGCTCTTACAGCATAAACAGACTTGAGGCTATCCTTTCAAAGATGAACTTTAAAGCAAAATTTTAAAATTTCGTTTTGCCTTCAGTGCCTTCACAAATGTCCTCTAACTCTCCTTCCCGATTGCTGCTTGTTTTAACGGTCTAAATATCAGGCCCTGACTTTTCTTTCATTGCTAGAGGACCCTGTCATCTTTGGAAGACATGAAATAGCAATGTCATGCAGGGTTGTAACATGAACTGTAGCTTTCCTTGCTCTCAACTGATACATTGTTCTGAGTAAGTTCAGTATTGAGCCATTACTCCAAGTTGGCAGTAAGATTGACCATGGTTGGAGGGTTATGTGTTTTGGATGAGATACAAAACAGTGGTCCTGCTGCTGTGGTTACTAATGGCCTTGTTACACCTTTCTTGCGAGCCTGATGTTCTGGAATATTCTATTTGAGATAAACGCATTCTATCCAATCCATTGTTTGGATCTAAGGACCTAGCTTTTCAAAGAAAGGGACTTTTTAGGTAAGCCCTTGTGAAATTTTTTCTTTCTTTCTGCTCTATAGCCCTATATAGCCAATTGGCTTAAATAGGATTACTTTCTATAGTAATCTCTCGGTTTGACGGTACTAATTTATAGGATCATGCTTCTAGAACCGTGTGCAGTTAAACAGATACCTTGCATCTCAGAGGTGGCTGCTTTTCAGTAGTGGGCAAAAAGATTCTTTGGGGAAAATTCTGTCATTGGTTAAACCTTTGTAAATCTGGAGTAATACCAAGGAAGTCAGTGGAATTACTTTGAATGTACAGTGATTTGAAGGACAGCAGACTGTAACACAGTGTATACATTTAAGTGCACATTTAACATAAACTTTATTATCATCACAAGGACTGGTGATGGTTAAAACATTGTTATGAAGCTAGCTGTGATTGTGTTTCTCTCCTTTGCCATCTTCAGCCAAAGTGAAAACATTTAGATAGCCTCATTGTTTGCTTTTATTTTGAATCCGACAGAAGGTGTGATTGTGTGTTTGTATATCACAGAATATACATAAATTGTATAAGTTTGTATGCACATAGTGGTACTTTGTGGCAACTTTTTAAAACCTGAAATCTGTTGGCAGTTTCAAAGTGTTAGCCAGCCTTTGCTGTGAAAACATGTCAGCGCCATTTATGGATAAATGATTTACTACACAATGGCGATGAGATCTATAAGAATTTGGCAAAGTACTGTCATATATTTTGTAAGCTTCCTTATGTAGCTAGTTCTATTGCACTTTGACCCTGGTCTCAGCACCCCATCTGTTTCACTGCTTGGCCTCTTCTAAAGAGACTGCTAATTTAAACACATTTTGTGGTTTTGTGTTGTGGCAAATTCCCACTAGTTGCAAGACAAACAGCTTTTGCATTTGTGATGTAAGCCACACTTGAACTCTGGCTGTCAGAGGTGAAAGATTAATACATCATTCCTACTGATTGGTTCCTTGCCCCTCCCAAAGCCTGCAAAAATGTTTGTACAGTAACATTTTATATAACTTTTTATTTTTGAATGTTAAATGTCCCAAAAATACATGAAACTTGTTACTGTGTCAATGACCAGATTGTGCAATTTTAATATTCTGCTAAGAAGTAAAGAGAATTTTGTTACACAGGTTGTTTTTCGTTTAATTTTTCTCCAGAAGCATACTTAAAATATTCTTGTCTTAGAACTTCTATTTAATTTTAAGTGCATTTTTATGCTTAATAATATAGCGACAGGAAGGGTGGGCCACACCTTAAGAAAAGTTTTAAAATCCTATACCCCATTATGACTCTGCTTGCAGAGCCTTGGATGCATCTCCACATGTTCAACACCGTTCAAGTTTGCCTTTTTCTCTAAATGATTCAAAATACTAAATCCCTTCTCCAAATGCTTGTAGTGTCATGAAAAGGGAGAACAGATGGTACTATAAAGCTTAAGGGGAAAGTATAGCACTTTAATTCAAATTGTTAGACAAAGTTAAAGACAGCCACTTAGTTACCAGTTGTTGAAGTTATTTATGGTCCTTCATGTAAGAGAACAAAACAAAAAAAGGTAGAATTTCTTTCCTATGTTTTAAAAAGAAAAGAAAAAAAGGTAAAGAAAAACAGTATTTTATTTGCTCATATCTGTATTTGAATACATGGATCCAAAATATATCCAAGTAGTCTTAGCAAAGCAATTATAATCACTGAAAATGGATTATATAATTTTTGGTTTTACAGCCGGCAGGTTTACTCAGATGAAGTGTGACAACCTATTAGCAAAATAAACAGATCTTCATTACTTGGAATCTTTTGCCATTTTCCATCCACTTTTAACTAAATTACTTTTGCAGTGCATCAAGGTTTAGATTGTGATTCAGTGCATTAACTTATTCCCGTACTGCTTTGATTGAGAAGCAAAGCATCCATTACCAATGCCATATCCAAAGTGACGTTTCCATACAGACTTCCTGCTGTTTCATTCATAACCACAAAGCAGCCTGAAATGACTTTACTTCTTTTTACAACTTGCAAGGAGTTAATGGATTGTGCTGGACCCCTGCCAAAACCTGTAAGAAACTTTATTAATGTGTTATGAGGCTGGGACACCATATTGTGGAATTTTATTGGTTATTCATTTTAATGAATAAAAATATGTATGCGCAATTAAAGCCATATTCTCAAGCAATTGCCTTCTAATAACTGTCAAGTCTTTGTCAATGATGTTCATAATGTTAGTTAATCAATTTTTGTCTTTTTCTTTTCAAAAGCCAAACGGATCATTTAGTCAGCATTGCACCATTATTAAATGTGTACTGTGAATGTTCTCTTAGGCAGAGACCACACCTTTCCATGTATGAAATGAATCATCTTTTAATATTGTAGAAAATACTGTTCACTCCAATGAAGAGAAAAGGCATGTTGAATACTTTCTTGTCATGCTCTAGGTATAGCCCTACAACACACACATTTAGAAGATGGTGGTGATAAATAAGACTGAGGACTGCATTACTCAGGAGCCACAGACAACCTATATATGTTGTGCAGAACATGTGAGAACCTGACATGGTGTAGCCATTATGAAAAATAATTTTATAGACAGGAGACTATCCCACTTTTCAGAGACTATTTCGTTTTTGTTTTAATACAGTTCTTCTTGATGCGCCACTACATTTGCGCTCTCTCTCACTTTTAAATTCCAAATGGATGATCAGATGGATTGGATTGGATTAAAAACATCCTGAAAATGTTGCTTGCTTTTCAGGGTCTAGGGACAAAGCTGTTTTTCTGCTTTCTCAGCAACACTCGTAGACATTTTGTTATTAAATTAAGATAACTCTCTCACTTCTCACTCCTTTCTTCAAATGTAGAATATGATCTCTTAGGAGAAAACAGAGCAATGTTCACTGAGGAGCAAAGCCTTTATCCCTGCAAGATCACCCACCCCCTTTTTCAGATGTTGATAAAATTTAAGGTTGAAATTTTGCAAGTTTGCTATTTAAAAAATAAATCCCTGTTGTTTGAGCAAAAACAGCACAGGCATCTGGGAGTGTGAGGAGAAAAAAACCACTTCGTCATTATATAGGACCTTTATTTGCAAGAACCCTCCTATGCTTCTCTCCCTCCCTCCCCGCCGCACACATCTTTGTGTGTTTTTTCAGACATGGAGAGACTGAGATAATGGCCATGTGGGAGCGCTAGCATCTCTGTGCATTGTGTAGCTAAGAGAGATACTAGAAAAGGACTGACTCCTATAGTCCTTGTAAATTGTGTAGGATGAGACATTTTGGCCAAATATTTCCACATTATGGATTTTATCTTTTACATGCTCAGGTTATGTCTACACTGTGGAGTGAAGTCGATTTATTTTAAATCAACTTTCACCTGCTGAATTTTAGAAGTCACAGGAGCATGATCACACCACACTCATTGTGTCAGGGTATTGCGTCCCCGCTTGCCGTGGCTTGGGTCAGCAATCAAAGCAGTGCACTGTGGGTAGCTATCCCACAGTGCTACTAGACGCAGAGGCTTTTGGGAAGGTGGTCGTCCTTCCATGATGCAACATGCTCCCTCCCCCTTCCTTCTTGTCCCAAACAAATGGACAAATGCTTTTTCGCGCCGCTTTTCTTGTGATGTTACTGAGACTGCCCTGCTAAACCCATAGAGCAGAACAGTTCCCATTTGCTTCAAGCTGTCATGCAGCATCTTCAGTCAGTTCTGGTCCTGGGAAACAAGCACTGACTGGTGGGATCACATCATTATGAAGGTGTGGGATGATGAGCAGTGGCTGCAGAACTTTCATAAGCGAAAGGCCACTTCCCTTGCACTTTGCGCAGAGCTCTCCTCGGCCCTGAAGTGCATGAATACTTGCTTGAGATCTGCTCTGACAGTGGAGAAGTGAGTGGCCATCGCGCTGTGGAAGCTGGCAACCCCAGACTGCTATTGGTCAGTTGGGAATCAATTTGGTGTTGGTAAATCCACTGTGGAAGCTGCTGTGATGCAAGTGTGCAGGGCCATCATTAGGCTTCTGCTAAGAAGGGTAGTGACTTTGGGAAATGTGCAGGACATAGTGGACAGGTTTGCTCAATGAGGTTCCCAAAGTATGTGGGAGGGGGGTGAGGGTGGGGCGATAGATGGTGCGCATATCCCTGTTTTAGCACTGGACCACCTTGCCACAGAATACATAAACCAGAAATGATGCTTCTCAGTGGTGTTGCAGACCCTGTGGATGACGGGACACTTCATCGACATCAGTGTGGGGCGGTCTGGAAAGGTGCATGATGCTGCATCTTTAGGAACTCAGGTCTGTTCACTTCTTCCCTGAC
Organism: Mesoclemmys tuberculata; assembly: GCA_007922155.1. NCBI lineage: Eukaryota > Metazoa > Chordata > Testudines > Chelidae > Mesoclemmys > Mesoclemmys tuberculata. The sequence goes on along the minus strand of ML675612.1, from coordinate 35,342,224 downwards.
CAAAAAATAAATATTGTCGATGTTGAAATGCCAATAGTGATCCATGCCCATGTTTAGTTTTTCTGACAAGGACATCCTCCAGGCTCTGGGCTCTATAGTCATTGATTATATGATCACATACATATAGGACCTTTGTCTCATTTGATGCACAGGATGGACAGTGAATGAGATAGAGGATTGTAAGAAGGGAATGGATGCTCCCTTTTGTTGGTCATACTGGGCTGGGGTACAGGACAGCTGGATTCCTTCTCTTGGTCTGCCATAAACTTCCTATATCATGTTGGGCAAAATTATCATAATGCATATGCACAAGAGAGCCAAATTAGTTGCGTATGCAACATTTCATAACTTTTGACTGCTTTCCTTTGCAACTTTAACATTCTTTTATTTTACATGAAAAATAGCATGTGATCATATAATTAAGGACTATATAGTAATAACATTTTCACACTTTTGAGAGCTAAACCATGCATTATCAATCTTCTCTTCCTGTTTCATGGTATTTAGTTTTGTTTATTTGCTGATGTGTAGTAAGAAAAGGTCTTTACTTGTGACATTTCTATGAAGTTGAAATATCTGTGGTGATGCCTCAGGTAGAAGGTAGAAATCCTTTGATTTTTCTGAATTAGGCAAAAAGAAAAGAACACAGGTTATCAGTGAATGTCAGTAAAAATGACAGTAGTACCTCTCCTCTTCAGAAATCCAAGTGGTTGATGGATATTTGCCAATGGAAATGTGAACCAAAGGGGAAAAACCTTTTATAAATGCACAAACAGAATTGCTAGACAACATCCAATTCCCCACAGTGCTAAAATCATGCATTAATGTAACATCAGGCACAACCACCTCATCATCTGCAAATGACAAATAACGTTATATAATTATTTTAACTGAGGGGGATAATCAAATGAGTTTATTTTATTTTTGAGGACAAAGGTTTTTGCAGAGGAAGAAGTTGGAGGATTGTATCCCAGTTGCTTCTTGCCTGTAAGTTCTGGAGACCTGGGTCATATGTTAACATGGCTTTTTCTTTACCCTCAGGGGAAGGCTGGCTTGCTGCGGGAGCTGCACAGGGATTAGTACGCTCAGGCTGGCCATTTGAAGCATCTGAGTTTGGGATTATGATTGACTACTTTAAAGTATGGCTGGGGCCCATTTAGACCTTAATCAACAGGTTAAAATGGAGGCCCCCTTTTACCATCCTGCACGCTGATATTTCTTCCCATATATCTGTATAGGGGGAAAAGAGGATGTTTGAGATTGCCGATACATAGGGCATTTTGCTGTTTCTGTACTGTGCAAACTGCATGTTCTCTGTTTGTCTGATATGGTGACTTTGCAAGTGCCTTGTTAACATATATGAGAGGAAGAGAGAGAACAAATCTGGTAGAGATTTGCTTTCAAAACTTGCAGATAGTTGGGAGGCAGGAGAGTGATATGACATTCCCAGGTGACGCTGGGGGAGAGCTTAGAGACAATGGCCTGATTTTTGTACAAGAATATGCAATGGTAAAAGGATGCAGATAGATTGTTTCACTCACAAGATGTAACCCTGAAGCTCTGAAGAATTATTCAGTCTCATAGTGTAAAAATGTTTGTAGAGTCCAGATGGGGTGGTAGTTTTCTAAGTACTTTTCTTCCTTATTTATATTATGCATCACTGTCCTGAACTATTGTTTATGTTCAGCACAGCGTAAAGCCATTTGCTTTTCCATAAACTGCACTGACTCAGTTCATTATTTGTGGAGTTCCAGCAGCAAAATGAATTTGGTTTCATCCTCCTCCCTATTTGTGCACATCACAAAACCACAACTGGCCGATTGTACGCAAAAGAGGAACTGGCCTAGGAAATGTTGGATGTTGCAGATATAGGAATGCAGAACATTGGCAGAACTGTTTGTGGAGAAAGGAAGGAGACATTGTGGGACATGGGTTGGGTTTGCACAAAGCCTCCTGATCTGTGCCTATCTCAAGTTGGTCACAATGCGTTGGTGAGAACTAAATTCACTCACACATTTGTAATAATAAAAAAGAAGACAGAGAACTTATTTATGGAATTTTGATCTCTCTATTCTTGTGATGTTTACAGTCAGAATGTTTAATTATCATTGCATGCATCTTATGTGGAAAAGGATAGAAAAGTGACAGTCACTGCTCCTACCTGACTGGTAAGAACTTTGTGAACATAAAATCTGTTGTGTTGTGGCCATATTTTGATGGGGAGAAGTTATAAGGTGCACTTATTAATATTAGTAGAACGATACTCCTTGGAATTGAGTGCAGATACCTTTCCTGTACTCTTTAGAACCTTAATTCTAGCTGACCAGTAATTTACAAGGACATTGCTGTTGCATGGCTACGTGACTTTGAGCCTGATTACAAATTAAATAAAGGGTGAAAGTCCCTAAAATGCAGAAGACAGCTGAATGGACAAAATCATCCCCATGTAACACATCAGTATTTAAAGAGACCAAGTTCTGTTTGATAAATTAGGAAGGAAGCATGGGTAGAATTGAAATAGATATTGTATCAATAAGACTTAAACTGATATCCTCTAATGCAGCAGTTGTCAAACTGTGGGCCATACACAACTGGTGATTCCTGGATTATTTACTGGTGGTCCAGGAAGAGCTGTTATAACGCTTACTGGTGCCCCGTATTTCCAGCTGCTAAATGACATAAAATATAGCTACGCTTTATTAAATACTTGCCAGATATTCCTTTTCTATGTAAGCAATTATTACAGTTGTCACAGAGATGTTAGATGTAGAGCCCTGCAAATCCACGGATATCTGCTTTATATCTGCGGATGCAGTTATATTGTTTACCATCTTTGCGGCTCGGATGTGGATCCACATTTTTATATCTGCACAGGGCTCTAACAGTGGGATGGGGTGCAGATGTGGATACATATGAAAGGTGGAGTGTGGAGCTCGGGTCAAATACAAGTTAATTATTGTGGATGCAGATCCAAAGTTTTGTATCTGTGCAGGGCTCTAGTTGTATGATTATGAATAAGAGGAGAAGTAACCAAGACAATCTCTCCATTTAGCAGTGGTCCACCCTATGAACAAGGTTGAGAATCCTTTTTCTAATGGGATGTCTTGTATGGGTATTTTCCATGTTCTTTTTAATTCGTAGTGAAATTACTGTGGAGTAATACTATTGGAATTGTATAATCACATTATTATAAAGGAAATTGATGGGAAATTTAAAAATAAACATGGTGATCTGTTCAAATGCCACCTAGGAGTATCCAGAATTACCAGATTCATTCTACACCTTTGAGGAATTGCTCAGTGATTGCAAGAATGTTGGATTTAGTTGAAGCATAGAATTGCTGTGCTCGTCAGTGCCAGTTATGATTACAGGATAGTAAATTGGCCCAGTCTGAACATAGTGAAAGAGGGAAATCTGTCACTTAATTATGCAAGACACGGTAGCTAAGATTGAATAGTTGTTTGTTAAAAATAAATATAGTTAGGTGAAAGCTTGTAGGAAATCCAGTACAATGGGAGTGTGTGGATAGCACATCCTAACTCAAATTAATTGATACTGTATACCAAAGGCTTGAAAGCATGGAACCATATCCTCTTCCTCCTGCTTTTGTAAGCCTTGCTAGTTGTTTAGAAGAGAGAGATTTCCTTTAAAAGAGGGTGAGTAAATACAGTGGCAAAAACTTACTTATGCAGATGTAAGTTGGGAGATTTTGGCTTCATTGATGCCTTGCAACAATACACACAATATCTGTTTGCAAAGATCTTACTATACTCTTGGCACGGGGGGGGGGAAAGCATTATTTATGCATAATTGAAAACAACAAAATGAAGCTTTCCTTAAAGAACTTTCCCTCCCACTTTTTTTTTCCTTTACTGGATATCCCCAGCAGTCAGTATTCCTTCCCACCCAGTATCATTCTCCAGCATTTTTTATGAACATGACACAACAAATTTGTGATGCCAGCTCTTGTATTTATGTGGAAACCAAGCTCTTTGCCTCATTTAAAACAATCAGACTGTTTTAAAACCAGCTTTGGCTTTTGCCCTTCACACAGGACGACACTAGGTCGACGACATTTCAGGATAACTGTTTGGCAGCCATTTTAGATACTGCCTGCGCTGAGAGCACTCCTGCTGCCAAAAATTGCAGACACTCTGTGCCAAAACACTCTTGGCAGTAGAGATAAACTTTGTAGAGATACACAGTCCAGAAATATCTTATAATTACAAAGCGCAGGGGGCAGAATGTTTTTACAATACAGCTGTGCTAATGTAAACATTTAATTTGGCAGCCTTCTCCACCCACTTTTCAATTAAATGGGTTTATGCAGATACTTTAGGTCTGTAATAAACTTTATTGTTACTTCTCTTAGAGTACAGTTTATGAAATGCAGATTTGAGGTATTTTGGGGTCTTTCTATCATTTAGCAATGTGCATAGAAAATGTTATGCTACCCTAAAGGGGAAGTGTGAATTCCTGTTTCAAAATGCCTTAGACCTGGCTTCACTGAAAGCCTTCACTTATATATATTCATTAGGGACTGTCTCATTTGGTTTCTCCCAAAGCAAGTTACAGGATATTAATAGAAGGAGGTGAAATCATTTGTACAACTACAAAAGGACACTTGTGTTGCTGATCATTAGAAAAGACAAACGTTCCCACATTGCATAATGGTGATACAAAGAACAATTTTGAAACAACAGTTCTTACGGATGTAATTACAGTAATTGTGTGATAGCTGTGATAATTATCCTTACAGAGTAAAAGAAAAATCATTTCTTATCTGAAGCATTATTCGCTTTTAGACATAGTAAGGCAGCCAAAGATCCAGCTCTAAAAATTCCAAAATGCTGGAGGTTGTAGGAATTTCATAATAAAATCAGTTAATTATTTGGAATATAAAATGTATTAAATAATATCTTTTCTGCTCAATGCTGTGTACACTAAAATAACTGACTCTGTTTCTTTTAAGCATTTTTTTTTGGAACTAGCATCTGTAATATGACTTGGAGAGGCACCTAAGGGCCAGATTGTAGTTCACATTAGCGAGTGCTTATTCACACAAGTAGTCCCACTAAAATCAAAGGGACTACTTTGATGAGTAAGGGCTCCACAATCTGGTCCTAAACAAGGAAAAATTGTTAATTCTATCATTGCACTGAGCAAGTCAACACTTTCACTAATGATACACTTCCAAAGGTAAAAAGATTTGGTTCCATTTGGTCAAGCACAGAAATACAGAAAGATTGTATGCTTAACTGAAGCATATTTAAACTTATTTAGTATTGAAAATTGGACTATAAGTCACTAGATTATGATGTTACTGGCATTTCAATCTCTGGTCCCATTTGTTATCTGGTGTTGATAATTATTTAATAGCACCCAAAAGTATGCCAGCATAGAATGACATGGCCTCTGCTCCCACAGATTTTACAATCTAAGTTTTTTCACATGACTGAAGGTGACAAACTTTACGCTGTGGACAGGGTGAAGATAGATGAAGGACACTGAAGTGTTATCACGTGGTTCTTCAGTGTAGTTAAGTGCACATTTTGTTAGTTTGGTTAAAGCTTTTTATTTTAAGAAGATAAAGATACCAGAGTGGATATCAATGCCACATTCATCCCCGAAGAAATACGTTTCCAGGGAGGATTTAAGGATAGAGCGATAGTAAAACAGCACACATGAAATAAACTTATGAAAAGAAGCCCTTATTTTTCCTGAACAGATTTCTCCATCCGTGATTTTCACTGGAATGAATTTATTTTTAGAAATTGTGTGCATTTTTATACAGATGATATCAAAGAAATCCAGTAGGTCAGAAATAGTTATTACATTTTTAAAACTACTAGAAGAGCATCTCATGCAGTTAGTGAGCAGACAATCACACAGTAAGGCACTGATGACATAAGCAGGGGACTGACTTTGAGGAAAATGCAGTCTCTACCCCCATTACCCTCCATGCTATAAATATCATCTATGGGGGAAGGAGCATAGTTTTAGACAGAATCCCACGCACTAAGTTCTTGTAGGAATTCAAAACAACTACTTGTCTGTCCTGGACATAACAGACATTCCCCGACTCTAGTTCTGGAAGTGATAATTACGTTGGTGATGAGATTCCTAAACATGCAGTTTGCACTTTTAGCTGACTTGCTGCATGCCTTCTCCTTTCTCTACCCATCAAAAAAACAAACCAACCATCAAAATTATATGGCTATTTAGAAAGATAAAAGGGAGCCTCTTCTTTTGTGGGATGCAAATCCAATACTTAAAAACATAATTGTTACTACGATAAATTTTTGAGAGTGTAGGTATGGAATAATCTGGACAAAAATGCCATTAGGAGTAAAATGTCAGCAACTTTTTAAAAGACTTTCACTTTAAATGAAAATAAGAATAGATTTTGGCATTGTCTTGTAGACTTTCACTGTTTACAACCTATGATTCCAGCCGGAAAAGGTCTGCTTTTGATTCGAGAGTTCGCTTTACTATATGCATACTTTCCAATGTATTCAGAACAGTTAGACTTGCTGAGAGAGAAAGAAAACTTGGCACCCCAGCCTAGGGAGCATGGGCAAATGCAGACCCAGGCAATTTGGGAGATTTTCACTGAAAAATGGTTCAGTCTGGTTCATTTTAGCTGTATTTTAAATATAAGTACATGGGAGACGTTTTATGTAGGCCTACTCAAAAAGTTTGAGGGTCACACAGCGAGAAGCACTTTTGGTGCAGTAACCACAGTACTGTCAGCTGACTCCCAGTTACATTGATTTAATAGATAACTGATAAAGATTTGTAAAATAACTTTCAGAAACTGTAGTTTGCTCATTCAAAGGGAAGTAGTTGTTCTTTGCACATCAGCAAGGTTAATAAAGGACTTAGGGCTAGCTCCTTGGACGAGAAAGCTGCTTTGCATCACTTTGGCTGCACAAAGAATCCTTAAAACAGGCCTAAGTGTTTGGCTGTGGTTTTCCCTGCTATACAAGAATCACCAGATGGCACAGAGCCACCACAGAGGAGCTTGCCAGGGGCATGGTATGGGGAATGATTGAAGTGTACTGTGCGCTGCCACAGCATCTGCATGGAGGCCATTGCAGGACAATGTAAGTTAAAGAAGTCCTGAGATTACTTTCACTTACACAAGGGTGTGAACCAGCCCCTGCAGTCCCAGGGATCAGAAAAACACAGACAAGATGTGAAGCTAACTTTGCCTTTGAACCCTAGCTTGGGTCGTATGTTCAGCACAGTCATCTGGACCCAAGGAGCAGGGCTGTAGAGTTTTTAAACATTTTAATTTTCAAAGTTGGTTTTTCATCTCAGGTTAGTAGGAGGGGTGTATGTGTGATAGAGTTATCCATTTTTCATAATCGGTAAGAAATTTAAAATATTTTTAAACAAGGAAACTGAATTTGGCTATATTGGTATTTTTCTAAGTTATCGTGTGTGCGTGTGTTTAGAGGCTTTAATTCCCAGCAATGGGAATTCTCTGTACTGAGAACTAGTTTTCAGCATGCTAATGGTACTGCTGTGTCATTTCTTTAGGAAACGTACAAATAAGGACAAATGAAGTGTTCCCCAGTACAGTAGAAGTTTAAATAGATTAGGGTCTGGCATAGCATTTAAGTTTATCAGGCATTTGGAGTTTAGGATTTACAATGCAGCAGTATGTGATTGCCAACTATCTGGGCTTCCCCCACTGTTTCTGGTTTGGCAACGAGGTGGTAGTTCACCCTGTTGCAATGCTGACTGCCAAGGAGACATGGCCAGCTCTATGCTTCCTGTCTTCCTCTTTGTCCTGGCCTGGCCTTCACTGATGCTGCCAAGTCCCAGATGCCAAAAAGCTTCTTACAAAAAGGTCAAGCAACTAAGGCTTGAAATCACCTATGCCAATATTTGTGTTTTCTTTTTATCCTTCTGCATTCAGCTTAATGAAAAGTATACAAAATATAGCTGGTAGTTCCAGAACTTTTTTTTTGACAGTATATATTTACTACAGTTTTGCAGACTTTTCGCAGTCAGTCAGCCTAAGATGTTTCAAGTGGAATTCTGTGTAAAGCCCTGTTTAAAGGAAATAAAAAAGTTTAAAGGAAATAAAAAAAATGTGTAATTATTTTTTCTGCACTGATGCGTACTTATTTTTGGGGACTGCTGCATTGTACAAGGGGGTTGTTCAAGATATGCATTTTGGGGGTTAATTGTACATATCTTCTAAGACTGCTGTAGTTACATGGGGCTAGGAAATTTTTGTTTTAGCATCTGTACATTTGTCCTGATAGCTAAGGAGAGGTGGTTTGTGTTAAGGAAATTGTCATGAGTCATGACCAGAGATGTTGTGGCTGTTCAGTATATTCCCATTTGTTACCTAAACAAGTATATTCAGTAAGGTATAAACAATACCTAATCAAGTGTATTGATTTCTCTCTTGTTTTTGTTTAAATATCATCCTAGTTTGTGGAAGTGAAGCAAGAAAACTTGTCCACTACCTTTATTTCCATATTGTTTCTTACCATGACCGTAACATCCATGTAATGCTTTCATTTCCTGGTTTTGGAATAAAATCTGAAAATGATAACAACAGTAGCCATAAATGCAACATGATTGTTGGCCAGGGTTGTAAAATTGCATTGATCTGAGGGGAGTGTTCTGTTCAAATGATTCATCAAAGTGTGGGTTGTAATTCTCAATTTCACATTTTGCTCAGTCCCCAAAACAGATATTTTCAGCACAAAAATTCATCATCTCCCGAGCCTCTCCCCCAATAAGCACACCCCTTAAATATAGTCATTCAGTAAAAAGGAAGACTGAAGTGGGCATGTGTCCTTAAAAATCACACCCTTGATGCTAAGCAGCATTTGATTGTCTCATGCAACCAAGTATCAATATTTTATTTCCTCCTCGTTCTTTGTGCTTTCTCATCTGCCATACTAGGGATAGTCTCATGTGGCTGTTGAAGCTGTGCTGCATGGCTGAGGAATATTCCCAGCCATGTGGGGAGAGTGAAAGGGTGAGCAGTGGTCGGGATTGTGGTGAGTTGTGGCAATGAGTGGATCGTTGGGATTAGTTTACTTACCTATATGGGTGAGAGTTATTTTAGATTTGATTTTTTTAAAAATGTTTGTACACGTTAGTATTTCTAAAGTCTATTATGCACCTGGAGCCTGGGTTGGACATTAAACTGGGTAAGACGTCACAAATTTCACAAGCAAAATAGCACTGTGTGTATGTTAGTAATGCAAAGCATTGCACATGGAGAACATCTCTGACTTCATACACGTAACTTAGCGTGGACTAAATTCATTGCATACCAGCAGGTAATTTGCTGATATGAATGTCCTTTGCCCTAAACGTAACAAACTGTTATAGTGTTGATGGCATCAGTCATTGTCTACGTGTATCCTGAGAGTATTCCCTCAAACCTCTGGTGTTTGACAGTGGCTCACAGAGTGTTGTCTATATTAGCCTAATGACTGAGGTGCGAAACTGTCAGTGATAATTTAGTTTGATTTGTGTTTCTTGATTTCCTCATTCTGAGAGGAGGGTGTTTTGGGCATTTCTCAGTATTGGTGTGGAGATAGTTATTTTCTCTTGCCATTGAAAATGAAATGTGAGAGCGCCATTACCATATTTCATAAGGTGCCTGATTTTGTGGAATCTTAAAGGAAATATCTTCCTGGGAGATTCTGCAATCAGTCTGATGATCTTGATTGCTAATGTTTGTTTTGTGACCTTAATGTTGATTCATCCACTGACATTGATGCCGTAAAGTGTTACTGCCCTGCCCTGTGTGTGTGTTTACATGTGTGTGCACACATCCAGGAACTCAATTAAATTTGAGGTAATTTTCCTTACCAACCCCACTGGGATAGCCTACCAACCCCACTGGGATAGTAATAATACTAATTTTTGTGAATTAAATGGTTTGCATGTGTGACCATCCAAAAGACTGTTATTTTCAGATTTGAAGATGCTGTTTATCAGCATTTAATCCATTTAAGAGGAATGGGTCTTCACCACAAGGCATGAACTTGATAGTCATAGACTTCAAGATAGTAATTTGTGTATCACTGGTGCTCTGTGCTGAGACCTAACACATCTGTTCAGTTAAACTTTCTTCCTGATGGACATTAGTGTGGAAATCATTGTGCGTGCACAGGGTGGACTGCAGAAATCTTTTTTATGAAGTACAGAAGTCTGAGAAGAAGCCACATTTCAACAGTCAACCAAGATAAATTGGCTTATCTATTGCTTATCCTGGTTTTGCTTCATTAATCTCCTGGGAAGATATGATCCTAAGAGTTTGCCTTGTAATCGTATCTCTTGTTGTGTCCCACAATACTACACTTTTTGTTGTGTCTTGTTGCTTAATAAATGCCATTTCCTACCATGTGATTTTTATTATGCCTGTTTAGCCTCATCTATATTTTATTGCAGCAAGACACTGATTATACTTTCTTTCAGTTGCATCTCTTTATTATTAAAAAGGGTTAGTGTTAATAAATTTAAGAAGGCAATGCTCGTACGTTCTCCAATGTCAAACTATCTCTTTTTCTATCTTCTATTTCTGAAGTATTTGTGTGGTTTTCTCACACCGTATGGGATAGGCCTATGATCCTGTGATCCCCACAGTGTTATTACACACAGCACCACAACCAAGTCTGCTGGTGAAGACTGTTCTGAATAGAAATAGTCTTTGGCAGCTACAGTCTCACAAGCAGCAGTGACCTGCAGACTAAATTTAGTAGAAAACTTTAGTTTTTCACTCTCATTGTCATGGTAGTCTGGCTTTGTGTCTCCGTCTCTTGAATCCTGACTCTAGGCACTATCAACAGCTATGTGCATGGAAGCTATTTGATAAAATATGACAGAGAAGCAGTATAATAAAGCAAAAACAACGAGAGTCCTGTAGCACTTTAAAGACTACAAAATGTACTTTCTGCAGGCATAAGCTTTCATGGACCCACTTTGTCAGATGCAGGGATGGAAATCAGATAGGGGATGTATATATATATACAGCCAAGGGGAAGGAACAACAATGGGGAAGGTAGGTAATAGCAAAGTTCATACAGTTAGACTAACACAGCTACCTCTCTGGAAAGTATAATGGTAGTCCTTCCAGTGTAGCAAGATTTATGGCACTTATAATGAGATGGACACCGACGTGAGGAAAACAGCAGTTTATTATTATTGCCGGCCACAGACTCAGTGGAATAATTTTTAAAGGCTGAGCCCCGATTATACTGGGGCGTTGCCTTATATACATTTTTAGGATTACATGAATATTCATACATAACATTACTACATTTTACATAGATAAGGTGGGTGAGGATGCGCAGTGTGGTTTTCTTTATCTGAGATTTAGGCTATTAGGTGACTTTTTAGGAATGTGTGAGAGTGTGCGCAGTGTAGTTTTCTTTGTCTAAAATTTGGGCCTATCTGGACTTACCCAGACACTAAAAGAAAACTAGCTTTTTACTTAAGATTACATACCATAGAATAACACAGATTGATAATTATATTTCCCACTACTTTACAGGATTATATGAACAGTTAGATAGTTGGCCAGGTGCATTTTATTTACAATACAACATGAGTTATGATTTATGACCGGCCAAATGAAGCTAGGGAAAAATGTATGTAGTCTGCCTCAGAAAGTAGCCTGCCTCACCAGGGGGGGCATAGATTTTTAAACTCAGAGCAGCCAAAACACTTCGTTAGGGAGTGTATTTTAACTTTGTACATGAACTTAATTTTGAGCAATATTTTATATAGGAAAACAAGTGCCAGACTCACTTTTGAAACTCTTGGCCAAAATGGATGCTGGCTTTTGTCTTAGTCTCCCACTGTTACTTTAGTATTGTTGCAGTTCCCTAGTATGAACTAGCTGCTGGCATTTTGTCGTCATATTCTCTGACCCTGCTCTGAGCAGGCCTCTGTAACACCGTGGTAAAAATGCATGTTTTGTCTAGACTGGTGTCAGTATTGTTTCTGTCACCAGTGGAAGTGCATTCGTGTTAATGCAGCAGCGAGGGATTTTAGGAAAATGCCAGTATGGAGAAAGCCTAAACCCATGGTCACAAGAGACTCATTGTGAGAGAGAGATCAGAACTCTGGACTTCCATGATTAATCAAGTAAGAGTAATTCTCAATCTTTACTACTCATGCCTCAAAGAACAGCCACAGTTTCTTGGTGTGTCCTAGCCACATCTTAGGCCTGCTCAACACTATCGGGAAATTCAGCAGCAGTAGCTTGCGTATCTCCGGTTGACTTCCTAACTTCTACTTACCGCAGTGTCTTCATTTCGCTGCACCGACAGACAGTGCGCTCCCGTTGGCGCAGCGTTACTTTTTCCAGGGGTGGATTTATTAAACCGACTTCCAGATTGATTTAGTGGGTCTTCACTTCCACTCAGTCTATCCTGAAGAATCGATCTGATGGCAGCAAATCTGCTGCCATCAGTGTAGACATAGCCGGAGTGTTTGCAGCCACTGATGAAGGTGTGCTAGCTCTGGAGCTGTCAGCACAGAGCTCAGTGGCACTTTTTACAGAACTGACTCTTATTCAGGCAGGGGAGAGGTGGGAAGGGAGAGTGGGGTGTGGTGGGGTTGGGTAAGGTGAGGTGGGGACAGTGGACAGTGGAAAGCAGAGCTTCTGTTTCTTTAACTTCTGCTGGGTTCCACAGCCTTCAGCATTGTGATATGGGGTTTTTGGTTTGGTTTCTCTTAACTGTGGAGTGTAACTAATGGGCAGTCTGTAAGATTCACCTGTGGGTCACACCCAGTGAATTGAGAAATACTGCCCTAGGCCATATTGCTTTTCATGAGAGAACTGGATTTTCTCATGTACTCACTGCTATTGATGTTAAACTGGTGCCCTGAAAGGATTCCATTGCCCTTCCCATTTTATTTCTTATAATCACTTAGGGGAACATTATTTATTGTTCAGCGATGCAGCATCTTCTAGAAAATTACATGCAGAATTTCTTTCTGTTTTTAACTATTTGTAAATGTAAAGTTATTGTAGGACTGACTGGTCAGTCAGTTGTATTTCATTCTCAATGGTTAATGCTGACAATTCAAAATTCTGTTTGAATAGAAACCAGAATTGTTTAAAAACAGTGCTACTATCGAAGTGCAGTTGAAGTCTAGTCTTGGGACTGCAAACTTTTCCAGACTGCGCACCAGGCTTCTCGGACAGCACAAAGTGACCTTACACTGCTCTCAGGCAAATGGTCAGCAACAGCCACTCTGAAAGGAGGCAGGGTTTGAAAGCTGGCTGTGCCAATGAAGATTTTTAGGGCATTTTGTGTGTGTGTATTAGGGGGTGGGGGAAACAAACTCTGAAATGTTTGCAGCTGAAGCAGTATCATCTGGTAGAGGTCTATTTTGAAAGGGTTTGGCATAATTACAGTGTGTACAGACCAGCCCTGTACACTGTCTCACTTAACGCCGTTGGGTAATTGATTTCGCTAGCTTATGTGAAAAAAGGTCTAAAGTTCCACAGCCAAAATGATCTCTATACATACTGTTGTTTATATGTCGAACTCTGTATGATTGACTATAGATGTAAACATGAAGCTTGAATCTACAGTTGGGTTGCAAATGGAGGGAGTGGGGATGTGCTGAAAATAGGTCCAGCATGTAAACAATGGTGTTTTAGCTGTGAAGCCTTTAGGAACCATCTGAAATTTTTCTGTAAGAAAATTGCACGGTGAAAACGCTATTGCTAGTGCTATTTCTGTTTTCCAGGCATCTCTTCTTCCCGCAATGCATAAGTGATTTACTTGCTCAACTCCCATTAGAGTTAATCCTCCAAAAGACCCTACTAGACCGGTCTGAGTGTATTTAAGATAACCTTTATGCTATATACATTTATAATTTCAATATATATATCCTCCACATAAATGAACTCATGAAAATAGAAAGGAATGTTTGGGGTAAACTCTGTGCTGTATCCTTATCCATCAGAAAGTTATTTTATACGTAAAAAGGGCTTTTGAACTGTGAATGCCCTTTTTCGAGTTGTGAAAGATGTGCTAGTTGTAGTAGTTACCTTACATGTCCAAATTTTATTCACGATGGTGCCATCACGTTTGGGAACCATCTATAGCAGTTTCAGAAGTGCTGGGCAATTGTTACAGCTTTTCCATTATTTAGCTACAGCCAACTCAGACTTGAAAGATAATTTATCAAGATCCTGTTTTAATGGAGACACACAAGGAGTCAGATGAAGTTGGTTGTAGCAATGTGGCAAAATCCGTGTACATTATTACAAATGACACCAGATCTCATTGATTCCTGTGTCCCCAGCAAAATGCTGTTACTTTGTGTCTTTCAGTACCCCATGACAGTCTCTTATGTTGTCATTCTTTAACTTTAAATATACAGAGACAAGGTGGGTGAGACAGTCTTTTATTGGACCAACAGGGTCAGCAGGAGTTTCCTGTCAGGCCTAAGCTTAGCAAAAACTGAATGGCTTAGTAATGTGTCAGGTGCTGGGAGCTCACATGATCCACTGCTAATCTTCTCTGGGGGCCAAATTTTAGGGTCCTTTACTTAGTTTTCACTGAGGTTTTTTACTCAGGCTGAGTCCCTCTGAAACCAATAGGAGGTAGTGAATACATATTTTGTAAAGATCTCCATACCTAGAATAAAAGATTAAGTCTCTAGATTCTTAAAAAATCAGAAACAAAAACAAAAAAACCCATATTTGTCAGTTTTGTAATCAAAAGAATCAGGTAGGTGGAAATGACAAGGGGAAATTGCCAGAAGCGCCTCTGAGAGATGGACTGGGAAGCAGACAGCAACAAAGGGTGATCTAAGAGCACCTATGCAAAATTCTTACTGTACATCCAGTGCAAGGACAGGCACTTCTTAAAATCCTGGCCCCAGAACTTCAGTCTTTAATGCAGCACATGTTAGGACATTTAACATAACACCTTGTACTTAATGTGTTACTAATTAACATAAATGAAGGACACTGTGATATAGAGATACTATGGGAAAAGCATTTTTAAAAAATGCTTGTTTGTTTAAAACTTGATAGACAAAATTTCAGCCTGAACACAATTTTTTTGGCAAAGAATTGTTTGACTCTTTCATAACTTGTAGGAGAGCAAAAGAGAAATGGAAATATTTCATTTTTAGTCATGCACAGTACTGTATTTGCACTTCTGTAGCTGAGAACTGCAGGTAATGGACACATAGCATAGGACCATTTAAATATTCATTATTATTGCTTACTGTAAAATGCCAAAGTAGATGGGTGTTGGCTGGTGAGTCTTGCCCACATGCTCAGGGTTTAGCTGATCGCCATATTTGGGGTCGGGAAGGAATTTTCCTCCGGGGCGGATTGGCAGAGGCCCCGGAGGTTTTTTGCCTTCCTCTGCAGCGTGGGGCAAGGGTTGCTTGCTGATGGATTCCCTGCAGCTTGAGGTCTTCAAATCTCACTTTTGAGGATTTCAATAACTCAGTCATGGGTTCGGGGTTGTTATAAATGTGTATGGGTAGGGTTTTGTGGCCTGCCTTGTGCAGGAGGTCAGACTAGATGATCATATTGGTCCCTTCTGACCTATGAGTCTATGAGTCTATAAACAGCTGATCCATTGAGTACTGATTTTTTCATCAGTGCTATTACTTAGAATGGACTTTACATACAGTATTTTCATTAGTACATATTAAAGATGGGAAAATAAAGTAGATGCTTGTGAAAACATTACATATTACATGTGATGCTGGTTAAGGTTTAAAAATATGTATTGATTTGAGTTGAGAGCTAGCCTGGCAATTTTCTGTGGCACATGACAGGGGAAAATGTGGTCTATCCATACGTTCCCTTTTATGTGGAAATAAACAGAACACAACTGTCTGGCACCTTTACTCCCACTTTGCTCACAGTTATATACAGTTAATCTATATTTATATGAATGTGCGCGTATGAGAGAGAGGAGAGAGACACATTGTACTCTTTTTTTTTTTTTATATTGAGAGGTGTATTTTTTCCATACTTTGTTCTTGAAAACCACTGAATCATATTGGCTCAGATTTTAACAAAACATTCATTTCTGGACAGAACAAACTTGGCAAATTTCAGCCACAAATGTAAAAGAATGAAAAACACTATACGTAACTGAAAATGAGGCCCTGGAATGGAACCACTTGTCCAACCTTAATTACTGAGTGGTAGGATAAACTTAAACATCAGTCCATATGTATTTGATACACCCAACTTTTAAAAAAGGTGTAAGTGGAAACCCTGCTTTCTCAGCAATCTCTTCCACTTCCCTGAGCAACACTTTTCTTTCTCCTCCCATCTTTTTCTTTTAAAGTGATTACAAATATTTATCATCCTTTCACCATGTACTTGTATATTGTAAAAGGAATGAGCCTTTCTCTCTGTCTCACATCAAAGCTGGCATCACAGCTATAGATTCTTTGTACCAAGTGTTCCTGTGCTTGAGAGGAGGTACCACGTAGGTCTGGCATCTTCAGGGACTGTTTAGCAGCAGTCAAGAAGCTTAATGTAAATGATGGGTCAACCCCTGCAGAGAATCCTGAGTTGCATTAGCAGCAAAGGTATTGATATGTGGGAAGCCTGAATGTTCACTCTTTTACACCACTTTTGGGCCAGTTTAACAGAATCAGGAACATGGTGCCTCCTTGGACATGCTACAAATACAGGCAAAGAAAATTCGGGAGCTTTAAACCTGGGAGGCACCTCTTTTATAATACTTTTGATTCCAACAAAGACAACCCTGTGGAGTAGCAGAGCTCTAAATTGCCATGTGGCCTGGATGGGCTCCCCTCTGGGAGTAGCATAGGCCCTGTGTCCCCTATTGCATCAGCAGATGCTGGCATAATAGGGATAAATGTAATTCATACATATTAAATACTGTACGTGTAATACATAGATAATACAAATTATATATACACACTCGTGAAATATGTATAATAAATAAAAAAAGTTAAATAAAAATGCAGTTATAAAATTTATCATCAGTCATACTTTACTTCTGTTAAATGTAAACAGATGCAATGCTAGTACACTAACAATCCAACTAGATGTCCTACAGATTAGCAGGTATGCCCATTCCTTTCAGCAGTGATCTGAAAATTCACATGATAAATACTTGCCACTGCATATATAGTGCGAATGGCAAAATGTATTGGAAAATATACCATGCCATCCATCCTGTTGGTACACTGGAGGTTATTTTAGATAAACAGCAATATAATTCAAAGAAATTTTGCTGATAACTTAAATCATGACTGCTACAGTATCCTTACACGTCAATCTCTCTTGCCTGCCCACAGCACTATCTGTGATAAATACTATCTAATGATGGAAGAATCCTCTGATAAACAACAATACAATATATGCTACAATGTTTAGATAAGTAGGACAATATCAAAGTTGCTATTAAAAATGTCCTGCAAAAAATCAATGCCAGGCTCAAACACATTTGCACTTACTGGCACAGTGATCATCTCACATTATTCATCGTTGGCTTTGATGAATCATTCCTCCTTACTGGAGCGTACAAGAAAAGTCTTTTAGAGTCTTAGCCTGGAATTCTTTTTTTAACACCCTTCCCCCCCAAACAATATTTTAAGCTGAATTGTTGCAGTTTTCACTAATTAGCATGTAGTGCTGTGGAGTACTTATTATTTTAGGAGACTGGTGTCCATGGGGATAATACTTAGCTCACAGAGGCCTGGTGAGGCTTAGATAATTAATATTTGTAAAGTACATTGAGATTGTTGACTAGAAAGTGCTATAGACAGATGAAGTACCATTATAAAGTTATTGTGAAGGAGTGCAGGATCTGATTATTAATATTGTACCAAAATGTATTTATTCCAGTTAAAAAGGGGGCCTGTTGCACTGTACTGTACTTGCTTTGGAGCTAAAGCCCACTGAAGCCACTGCAGGTAAGAGTACATTGCAAAGAACAACCCGTACAGCAGAGTCGTAGTGCCTGGGTCAGTTGACTGTTGACTGTGAGGGAAAATTATCAGTGTAGATGTTCCAGCTCAAGCTGGAGACAGTGCTCTGAGACACTCCCTCTGAGAGGGTCTCAAAACCCAGGTTCCAGCCCCAGCCAAAACATCTAGGCTGCTATTTTGAGCTACTGACCTGTGCTGTTTTATTTTTTATTGAAGAAAAGTGATTTCACAGTTGTGTGATTATCCTCAGCTTAAAAATAGTGTCTTATGTAATGGATATCATGTTATTCCTGAACTCTTGTTGCTCTAAGTGCCAAAAATACCATTCAGTGGGTGAAAAAATCCTGGCCTTATTGAAGTCAGTGGGGAAACTACAGTGGGGCCAAGTTTCATCCCATGTCTTTAGTTAGACAAATCACCTAAAAATAAGATTCACTTTTTGTGCATTTTACAATATAATGGGTCTGCATGGGAAAACTTAGTAGTAGGGTAAGGATGTATGCAATTTTGGCTCTGCTACATTTCTGTTGTTGTATCTGAGAACATGGAGTTTCTCATTAATCTGTATGTTGTGCAAGGTTTTTATTTCCAACGCTCTGATTAAGCCTTTCACTGAGAGAGCATTCTAGCTCTCATTTTCCAAGTGCTTCCTTTTACGCTACATACCTAAATTGAAAAGATTTCTTGGTTTCCCAGAACAACTGTACATAACAAAGTGTAGCTAAAATTCACAATAACTTCCAGATGGGAAAGAGTAAGCATTCATATCTCATCTTTTTCTACTGGATCCAGAAAGTTTTGGAAAGAAACTTCATTATTTCATATTCATCCAAATGTGGCAAGATAGCTACATAAATTTCCCCTTAACGTACCTGTCAAAGAAGAGATCAGCCAATATTATGAGCTATGGGAAGCATTGACTTTAGGCCATGAAAGAAATATAAATCTTTTAACTTTTGTTTTGTTTGATTGTATCCCATGCAAAAAATGTATTTTATAACACAGCTGGAGAACGTTGTTCAGTTTGCAGAAAAAAAACCACAACCCAACATGTGGACTTTTATAAATTGTAAAAGAAATATTTTGAATAATTAGGTGTTGATTTATTTTACATAAACAAATGAGGGAATTTAAATTAAAAATAAATCTGTACATGGAACACACAGCTGAAAAGTTTGCTTATTACTCTTTCAGTTTTTGTGTTTCCTTGAATTCTTTTTTCATCTATAGGAAAGCTGGATTTACTCCCAGTTCTCCATTTCTTAACTAGGGAAGTTTAAAAAGTAAACAAGGGCTGAGCCAGTTAATTTAAACGAGATTACAAATGAAAAAAAAATTACATAATATTGATTTAATTGCCACTTTATATTTACCTATTCAAAACGCTCTGTAGAAAAATTAATCCTGACAGTGACCAGTTTGGTGACTACAGCAGACGGCTGAGCGGCTGCTAAAGCAGGAAGTGAACCTGGGAGTGAGTCATAACCTTTGGATTTCTAAATTCCCTAAGTGACACAGAGATAACATTAGATATCCATTAGTGGTGGTGGTGGGGAAGGAGATATTTTTCCTTTAGCACCCCCACCCCAACTTGTGGTTGCCCCTGGCTGCTTTTTTAAGATCCACGAACACTAAAAGTCGGCATCATTTCAAAGTTAACATTATAGGTCAGAAGTTTATAGTACTGCCATGGAACAAGATAATGTGCCTAGCACAAGCTGTGTGAGTTCTTTACAAGTACCCAGTTGGCTCCTGAAATGGTGTGTTCATGTTAACCAAACATTGCCTTCTGTGAGTCAATTCAGCATGTCTCCCAAGGGATCTACCTCATAAATCTCATTACAACTCTCTGAAGTAGGGACTAATGACAGGTAAACAAAAGGAGGGGAGCAGAGGGGAAGGTAGCTGGCTGAATGGATTTTCACTAGGTCACTGGTTTGAATATACCAGTGGTCAGTAATAACTGTCTGTATTATTTTTATGATTGTTCAGTGTGCACAGATGAGTTTGGTGAGCATACTCAAATTTCTAGAAGGCTGGTGCACAAACTGATACTAAGATAATGTCAGGATACAATGGATTTGAAAACAGAACTGCTTTCTGTAGTCTAGAGATACTCGGTCCTTCTACAACATGGCTAAGGAACATTGGCAGGTCAATGCTGTGTGAGTAATATTGAACTGCTGCCACGAGTGTGGTAACTAAATGTCTGACTTCAGTTTATCATCATCAATACATCAATCCAGCACCATTCATGTGAGCACTAAATTCTCTATAAATATTTAGATCCTGACACCTTTACTTACATGGAGTAGTAGTCCCTCAATTCATAGAAGTCCTAATGAACTCAGTGGGATTACTTGTGGAGTACGAATATCACAAAGAGGCCCTTATAAAAAGAAGGCAATGATACAATGGAAGAGATGGTCTCAGCTGCAACCTGTGAAATGGAAGATGCCCATATTGAGATGCCCTGCCTGTGAAAATATGTGAAACATCTTCCTGCCCACACCCCATTCACATAAGCCAGCCTCCTTGCTGTTGATGGTGCTCCTTCTTCCTTGGTGTAAATGGTAACACACAGAGTAATTGTCTAGGGGTTCTCAGGAAAAAAAAAAAAGAAAATCGCAGTCACCATTTCACAATAAGAAGTCTGCTAACCAAATCTGCAATAAAGGCAGTTCCAAAGAATACAGTGACCTATAAAAAGTGAGAAAACAAAACTTTCCCACACATTTACATACTTATGCAAGACGAAGGAAGCTTTACACAAGTTTCCAATGTCATATTTATGCTATTATTTTAACAAACGTTTACTAGAATGAAAATAAAATGTTGCCCAACATGTACAAGCGATAACCAAACTCTTACATCATCTGAACCAGTGAGGACAATGCACCTAAAATTAAAGTTGTACAATGATTTAGAGTAATTAGATGTAAAACTGATAACATATGCAATAAAAGAAGTTGATTATGGAAAATTAATTTGTTAGAACGCGCTGAGAAGTTTATCAATCCAATCAGTTACCTTCTTGAAATGAAATGCCACAGATGGTAGAAGGTAAAGGTCTAGCAAAATTCGGGAAGGAATGATAAACAGCAGTCTTTAAAAGCAGATTGCTGAAGGACTGGACATTTGTTTTTCTTTCATTCATTTTAGCTGGTCACATGGTTTTCCTTGGTATTTTTTGCTGTTCTGTTTCTCTCTCTCTCCATCCCCGTTGCCCCCAGATGTTTTTTTTGTCCCTAAGCTTTTCCCTCAATCATGCCTACCATTGCAATGTTCTGAGCTGTGAGATCTGTCTCTGAAAGGTAACAGCTACATTGGAGAAACCAATTACACTGGTTCAACAGCTACACTAATGTTTGCAATGGCACTGTCACAAGGGAGAGTAGCATTTGGGGGTACACTGGTGCTTAGCCTTTCTCACATTACGAGCAGTCACACTACTGACTCTGTCACCTCTCAAGACACTCACTTACCAGCTATGTATAGAATAGAGTCAAGTTGGTTCTTGGATGGTGTCAGGTCTATCTGTTCCCTGCTCCTCACCATCGACCCCAACCCCTTGAATATCAACGAATTAGAGAGAGAGACAAAATAGAAAAGTTAACTTTATTTTTATATTTTGTAATATGACGTTCTTTCCCAGGGCAATTTATCTAAAAAGCACGAAGGAGAGAAAGGAATGCTTATACAACAGCCACTGCTTGCAAGTGCATTTACACACATGCACACACAACTCAATGTAATAAGAATGGAATAAGTGAATCAAAAGACAATCAATATACTTATCTTATTGGGTACCTCTACCCAAAGGCAACAGTGCTGACCATAGGACACGGTAGGCCCAGACACGTCTGACAGTGCAAGCTGTTGACCGTCCATCACAGCATCTGCAATAGTGAGAACATAGCATGGTATATCTCCTGTTCTTCCCAGAGCATGTGTGTCTTAGTTCAAGACAGAGCCATCTGAGCCCACCCCCACCCCACCTAACCCCCCCCCCAAAAAGGGGGTGGGGGGACCAGATGCAGCAAATAGACATTAGGCATCTGTTCCAGGGAAATCCAGGAAGGTGTACCTAAAATTGTATTATAGATGCAACAGTCCATAGGCCTGGCAATGGTATCAGGGAGCAGTGTGTATCTGCGAGAGAGAGTGAGTGGAGGGCAGGCATATTGTGTACACCTGAAACAGGATAGCTAGTGTGGATGTACTGCACTATACCAACTTACCCTACTTAAATAACACTGGTGCAAGATATAATGGTGCAATTGTCTAGTATAGACAAGGCCATAGATCCTTTAGATATTCATGACACATTGAGTAATTTTAGTCCTAGCAAGAAGTTATACCTTTTCCTTATTTTGGCTGCCAGTTCATGTCCTTTTTTAAAAAATTTACTCTGAACTCTTCTTCTTTTAGCATCCACAAAGTTAATTTTATCAGGGAGCTAAGGTGGCAACTCCACAGTTAAGGTCTTTATCCTTGCAAATGTTTATGCATGTGTTTAACTTTATGAACTTTGACTACAATGGGATTACTCACAGGCGTAAAGTTAAGCATGGTCATAAGTGTTTGCAGTTTCAAACGTTGCCTGAATTTTGACCTCACTCCTCACCCCAACTCTCACAAAAGAAGCCCTGAAATTTTGCTTGATTAGCCTGAAACCAGAGAAGGAGTTTATCTTTC
The DNA here is from genome assembly GCA_007922155.1 of Mesoclemmys tuberculata. Lineage (NCBI taxonomy): Eukaryota > Metazoa > Chordata > Testudines > Chelidae > Mesoclemmys > Mesoclemmys tuberculata. The sequence goes on along the minus strand of ML675612.1, from coordinate 35,319,580 downwards.
TCTTCGAAATAACTTATAGAAGATGCTTGTAGTTATAAGACGTAGAAAAAATATGGAGGTGTTTTTTGTTTGATTTTAATTTGTTCTACCAAACTTTTTTCCTACCAGAACTCAGAACCGTGCACCAACTACAAAAAGCTTAAAAACATAAATTGGTTCATTGTAGAAATGATATTGATATTGAAAGACGACCTGGACATACCTGTTATTTCTGAAACCTGATAGAATGAGACTAATCAATGGGTACTCTAAACTGCAAGAAAGAGAGATTAGACTGTAGAGTACAATGGGTACTCTAAACTGCAAGAAAGAGAGATTAGACTGTAGAGTTGGGGAAGTATTCCAGCATGGAGTGAAGTTGCGGTGGAAAGTGATGTTACTGTATCTGACTTGCCATTCATTCTCTCCCACCCTCTGCTTGCTGTGACAGTTGGGCATATGGGAGAAGGAGACATGGTACTTTTTCTTCCTCCATTCTGGCTTCCACTCTCACAAGCCCCCACCCACTCTGTTTTTGGGGGTGAATTTCTCTTGGATCTGTTAATTGGATGTGTACTCTTCCTACTGCTCTTGGGAGAGGGACCATATCTTTTTATCCCCTCTCCCCTATGAGGTAAAACAGCTTTCTTCTCACTGTCTGGATATCTAGCAACATTTCCCCTCCCTTAGGAAGTTGGAAATGATGGCATCTGGTGACACTTCCTCTTTTCCCCAGCAGGGAGAAGTGATATCTATGAATAATCTCTCCACTCCCTAAAGTGGGTCCCAGAAGATCCCACACAGCTAGGTTCAATTTCTTGGCACATGCTGAGAGTTGCCTAAGCCCAGACAGTGAGCAGAGTTCCCAATCATCAGGTTTCTATTGAAAGAAAAATGTCCTGATGGAGAGAATGTAAGGTAGAGTTGATATGGATAAAAATGCTGGTCTCCACATCACAACAGTGATAGGGTTGCAACAAAATCTACTGGAACAGTAATAAAAGATTATTTGTGCTATCCAGATATAAATTATGGTGTTTAGCCATTGGGGTAATGATTTCTCAGTACCATCAACCATTGGTGTTTGGAATAATTAATTTTGGAGAAAAGCAGAGGTGACACTACGTTTGATGTAGTTCTGAGGAACACACAGGAATCCGTCCCAGGAAGTACTATAAGTGTATGAAGCCTACAAATAACGGGAAATTCATTATAATTAGCTTTAAGATATCTATACAGGAGAATCAGTACAAAGACTATTGCTGTGAGACTGAGCTTTAAGAAGGGTGATTTTAAAAAAACCACAAAAGACGGGTTAAGTTAGTAAAAAGCAGCCTGAAGGAAAAAGTTAGAAAATTCAAATCCATAGAATCCACATGGAAGAGCTTTTATCTGTCTGAATGAGCATACTTATGCATGAATGTGTGTGTATTTGCTTCAGGTTGGTTGCCAAGAAATCTTATATATATATATATATGGCTTCTAGGAAAGCAATATATTCATGCACAGAATTATTTGGTGAGAATGTGACAAGAAACAGAATCTAAAATCAGCTAGACAGACAATAAATCTGGCTTATGTCTTTCTCCATTAGTTGTGAAGGAAACCCTGCTATTTTTAAATCTAGAGTCAATGAACTTAGCCAAATGTAATGCTCTTGTGCAAAAGAGAACAAGAAAAGATTTTTAAAAGTCTTAGCATTTACTATGCCTGCTTACTTTCTGTGGCTCTCTGTAAAGTCCTCAATCCTCCTTAAGAAAAATGTTTCAGTGACTCTTTTCAGTCACTGTTTCTGTTGATAATGGTTAAGTTATTGAGTTAGGGGACAAAAACCATATCATGGGCATGATTCCATTACACTTTGTATGGTCACTTCCACCTGTGCAAATTAGAAGGGTAGCACTTTGCACAGGTGTAAGGGCCTGATCATTGAAGCCAAGATGAAAGACACTGGAAAATGAGGCCCCGTGTGTCTTAGACTGAACACAAAATTCAGAATATTAAATACTTGGAGTGCTCTCTCTTTGCAAGAACCCATAGTCACAAATATGTTAGTAGAATCAATTGGTTAAAACATTCTGAATGAAGAAGTTTGTAAAAAAATCATGATTTGAGAGTAGACAATTAATTAACAGAATAAAGAGCCAAATCCGATTTTACAAATTGTTTGTAATGAATAGGTCAATGACTTCTATCTGCAATTGTGGAAAATTCCATAGTAATATTGACATTAAAAAAAATAACTAATATAAAAAATAAAGTTTAAAAATCCTGAAGGTTGCCATATTGGCAGGAAGTGATAGAGTAAGGCTAAAGGCAAATTTCCCTGCAAGAACTAAAGAAATCTCGTTCAGTGTGCTTTTAGTGAATGGGAACAGTATGAGGCTTTAAAGGTTATTTTCAGGTAGAGCTAAAAGTGAAACATTGATGCAGTATAAAATCTATGTAAACTCCCAGCTACCCCCTCTGTACTCAATATTTATATGCATCAGCCACCCAATTAACACCTCATTTAGCCACACATCTGCAGTGACTTTACCCTCAGACCTCTGCTATGTAAAACCATTAATCCTGTGAGTGAGTTTTAATTTAAATAATCATAGACAGCATTTGCAGAAATAGAGAATGTATATTAGAATGATGTTATATTTAGACCCAGATAGTGAAACCTTTATAACCATTAGCATTTATTTACACCTTGTTTGCAAGGTGTTCATAATCTGGCCCTTTGCAGCACCAAATAAATAAATAAATAAATTAGCATTACATTGAGACTTTGCTGCTTTAAGGTTAAACATCGTTTATATTTTGCAAAATGGTAACATAGCATTACCAAAAAATGACATGCAAATGCAGAGTCTGTGCATACAGTGCTAAGAACTACATTGTCATTTAAAGCAAGAGCTTTAAAAATATTTTAAAATATTTTAGGCAGTTCAGAAAATCTTCCAAACATTAAGAGCTATAGACAGTTATACAACACATAAAAGGACTCTGATCAATAACTATTATTATTAATTGGTTATAAATTGCTTCTTGTTACTTATAAAGAACAATACCATATATCATATTACAGGTGAGTCCGAAGGGTTAGGCACCTCAGTGACAATGTTCTCCATAGACAGTGCAGAGGGCTCTCCTCAAGTCTTGACATCAATGAGGGTAGATTATCAGGCTTTGGCAAACCGGTGGCAGGTCTGGGTGGGGCACTTACTGTCTTCATGGCACTCAACAGAGTTCCCAGGTAAAGTTAAGAGTGGTTCTAGGGTAGCTATGACCAAGGGAGTTCTAGGTGTCCCAAGTTGCCATAGATTGGGGGACAGGCCTGCAGGAGGGCCCAGCGATTGCAGCAAACCATGGGAATTTACAGAATTTGGGGACCACACCTTCTCTTTCTTTCAGTGCATGTTTGGGAAATTCTGTGATTGAAGAATGCAGAAAAAAAATTCCATGGCAAGAAGTTAGTTGCGTTTCCTGTGTGGGTTCTGGACAGTGGGGAAACTATCACATTGTATGTTGGTAATGAGGAATTTAATTTTTGTTCTAATGCAATTTATACATCCATTTATTCCAGAATGTTTGATAACACCCAAAATTCTTGTATTACAGATCTAGCATTATTTTCTCGTGTTTCAGTTTTACAGTGTAGATTACCTACCAGAACTTTAACAAGCACTGTAGAGCTTTAAGTATGTATTTATACTTCTGTGGGTTTTTCCCCTTATATTTTCTTCTATAGAACCAGCTTCTATAAACTAAATAAACATATTATAGATTCAGCCATATCCAACTATGCCTTTAAAACTTGGATAGCAGCTTATACAGATTTTAGTGAGACTTTGGATAGTAGTAGGGGAAAGAATAATTTATGAATCACTCATACTGCATTAAGAATTCTTTTGGCTATAAGGAAATATGATGGGGACTGAAAGCCAAGAGAGGTCTTCACTGAGGTTGCTCTGTTTTTCCTTTAATTTGTTAGACATTTTAATCTGCCAGTCACACAAATCAGCATTAGTTTAAATACAATGTAATGATCTTACCTGGCTAAAATATTAAATTGCCCAAGATAGTACCTGTGGTGCTTTAAAACATAGGGTGAGGGAAAAGTTTTTAAAGCCTCTGCTCATCTAATATCATCTGACAAGAGAAAAGAAGTGACCTCCAACCTCAGATAGTTTGCAGAAGATGCAGCATGTGAGGAAACAAACCCTACCAATAATTGTCTTCGGAAAAGCAGAACAAGAGAGAAATATTCTAAAGCATCTCCAGTGATGGAGCTTTGGAGGGATGTGTTGATGGAGACAGCTCCAGTAGCTGTGGAGGAAGTGTCTCCTGTGTTAAATAGGGAGGACTGGCTGGTGGGCAGCCGGGTACCAATGGCAGCAATCAAGGTAATTGGGGGGTGGGCATTCTTAAAAATTAACAATACTAAGCCGTTCAGTTCTTTTCCTCTTCCTGGTTATTACTCTCCAGTGATCGCTCATTAATATTGGTTTTCTCATGCTGTATGAACTGTGTGTGTGTAACTGTGTGGTTGTCACACAGTACATTTCTGCAGAAGTGCCTTCATGTAGAGAGACAGGGAAGTGACCTTATAATTAAATTAATACTTTGTTCTTTAAAGAAGCCTCATAAGGGTTGTGAGATACTTTCAAAACAAATTGTTAAAACACTTCTTTGATTTCTTTGTAGATTCTGGACAATCAGGAAGTCCAAGCCACAATGATCCTGCCAAGAATCCACCAGGTAAATAAGAGTTCCTTCCAGGACATGAGCAATGTAATATTGTTTGAGAACAAAGATACTACTGTTAATAGTTAAAAGAGTGCATAATTGGTCAGCAACCTATTTTTCACTGCTAAGTACATATAATCAGGACATGCTGTGATTATATTAGCTCTTTTGTAATGGCAAATTCCTTGGTTGAAGTTTCATCAAGATTCATTTAATCACAAGAATTTTTCTTTCTGTTCTTGTTTCTTAAAAATTAATAAGTGGGGGATGGGCAGAGGCTAGGTGGTGAGACCCCAAATCACAGTATTCTGATAAAGGCCTTCAAAGGCTACAATTATTGTTATACCAGGGCAATAAAAATATTGCTCTTTCTTTAAAGACTGTGACCAAGAATGTTTGTTCCTGCAATTTTATGTTATGTATGAACTGTAAATGTACATATATTTATTTTGCATACAAAGTTGTCAGCCTACAGTAGTTTTAAAAACTCCATTGTTAGTAGATGGATTTTTTTAAAGTAGTTCCTGTGAACATATACGAACAGTCTCCACAAGAATGTTACTAAAATTAAAGGAATCGAGAGAGAATCAGAACTAGACCTTGCCTTCCACATTGTTTAGGCCAAACACTTACTATTTTTATGTAATCATTCTAGGGCTGAGAATGGGCTATTTCATCCAAAATCTTGTAAATCTGTTCAGAGCTTCAGTCTTGGTTTTTAAAATATTTTTTTGTGTGTGTGTATAATTGCTCACAGGGTAGGACAAAAGAAGTAATATCAGAGGCTCCCCCCTGCCTCCCCTGGATTTTTCTTGGTAGCCCAAGAAAGACACTTGCAAATGAAGGATTACTGTATTCTCTCATTATAGCCCTTATCAAAGGTGCCTGTCTAGAATGAATTTAGGGCTAATATCATTCGCTTTTTTCCTAATAGCTGAGTGAATCCCAGCATCAATCTGATCAAGAGCTAACAGAGTGATGGGATATTGTGTGTCCATATATATTTTCTGGATGTAGATGAGGAGCAACAGCCTACATTGGAAACTCTAAAATGGTTTAGTATTAGGTGTTGATTTAAACCTGTTCTTGAAGCAAGTTGCAATATGCCCATTGTGTGTGACTGTGTAAAATTGAGGAAATCCTGGTTTATATTATGATAAAAATAATGCAAATTTGCTATATAAACATAAAAAACAAAAATAAATACGGGACAATCTGTAAATAGATTTTAAAGTTTACAAAGCCAAGAAGCTTTTTTTTTTTATGGACACGGGTTTCTAGTTGAGGCTTGTTTTGGTTTACATTAATGTTTGAAGCCACTTTTGTTGAGAGACCTTGATACTGCTTCCCTACTAGCTTTGTGGGATATCTGATTTGGTTTTTATTTCACTACAAAATATGATGTATTGCACAAATTATATTATGTAGTACTTTAAAAATGCAAAAGCAACAACAAAAATGCTTAAATTCCAATAGCATGGAAAGTTCTATTAAGTCATCTGTTTTATTTTCCTTGAAGAAAGTTGGAGTTTTCCAAAACTCAAATTGTTGAGCCTTAGAACAATCTTTTAGTTTAGTCTCTAATAAAGGTTATGTTTTAATAATCTATTTTTGCAAGCTCCAGAGAGAATCCAAATGTTTTTATAACCCTCGTCTGCCATTTTTAATATATTTCTTGTGGTATATCTGTGTGTGTAATAATAATAATATTAATGCAACATTAAGGTTGAGAAATCAATCAATACAAAAGTCAGGAAGTGCATCATTAAAGACAAATGATTGACTTTATCTCTGCCTACTTATGTAGACGTTAAAGTATGGTCTCTTTATATCATGGCATTATTTGTCATAAAACACAACATATAACACAAAATGGAATGAGGTTGTTTTACAACCTTATGTAGACACACGTATATACTATGGTGTACTATGGTTTAATACAGCCTCTGCATCTATGCTGAAAAATAAGAATTTTGTTTTCAAAGAAAAAAACAAACATGTGTGAAGTGATCTTATTATAGAAATTCTGGGCACACTGTTAGAAAATAGGTGTTATTCCAAACAAAAGAGATCTGTACAACCAAATATTAATGTATAGGTTATTGTGATTGAAAACTCTTTGTGACAGATTCATTTTATTGTATGTGCAGTGCCTTGCATAATGCGGCCTTGATCTCTGGTTGTGGCCTGTCATTTCTACCATATCAAAATAGCAATAATGGACTGTTAGTATAGTAACAAGTGTAAAAAGAGCATTTGTAACTAGTCTTCCTCGTGTCTAATTTAAAAAGGAAAAGTGCCCACCTTATATAAAGTAAAGCTATTTATTCTTACAAGATAATGACTCCGTGAAGGTGAGTGTGAAACAGCTGAGGACTTGCTTCTTGGCCAAGTGCAGAAAACTGAGTTAGAACTGACAATCTGTACACTTCCAGTTTGAAAGAACTACTGTGTGGGCTAAGAACTATAGCTGCTATCGTATAAGAAATAACTAAGGAATCTGTAGGGAGAAGTTCCTGCAAGCTTAAGATCTCCCCTATCATAGGTCTCTCCCTGTCTTGGATACAATTCCCTCTCCTTCCCTCTACACTGTCTCCTGCCTTCTTCACGCAGCCAGTCATTACTCACCCTGGCAGTGTCACCCGAGCATCATGTAAAATAATAGCTTTTAAGAACAAAAATTAAGGCCTGGATCCTGCATTGAGGTCTGTATGGCCAAGGATCCAGCCTCAGGGCCTGAACATGCAAACACTTGCTGGTGTAGTACTAACTCCTAGGTACTGATCAGTGGGAATTCTCACTGCAGCAAGCAGGAGTGTGTCTGTTAGAAGTTTTGCTACTTGGGTAGGTTATATACTAATCAAATCCATTACTGTAAATAACAGTATTATTGGAAAATAAATCAGGAGGAGGAATTAAAATCAGAATGTTGGGCCCCTGGGTTTTCAGGTAAACAACAAACTTCAGTATTTAAAAAAAACAGATTTTTGCTTTTTTGTTCTCCTTTTTCTTTCCTTCCCTGCATTCAGGCTTTTGTTTATTTCAGGTTTTAAATGGATCTCAAAAGTGCCAGGTTGTCATTGCCTAATGATGGAATTGGATTAGTTTATAACAAAATGTTAGAGAGGTAGTTTAAATACTTTTAAAGTGCCTGTAGCAGAGTGGAGGGGATAAGCCCCTCAGTTCCCTCCCAGCTGCCTGGGCTGGGGTAAAGTGGAGGGGCAGAGCCCTGGATGGCAGGGAAGAAACCCACAGCTGAAGGGGCTGATTAGAAGAAGCCAGGAATGTGCCTAATGAGGCAAGCGGGAACAGCTGTCTCTCTAGCTGCAGGGTGCATATAACCCAGCCAGGGAGACACCACGGGGTTGTGTGGCCTGGGAGATGCGTAGAAGCCCTGCACTTGAGTTTGCCTTCTGGCTAAGAGAGGGTGAGCAGCTCAAAGCCTTGGGGGACTAAATGGGGCTGGTTTGGGAGTGGAGTCTGGACTTACACATTGTAAATAGAGGAGCATAGGTGATTGCACTGAGTGAAGCCTGCAAGTCGTGCTCTTGCAGAGGGGTGAGACCACCAAGAGGACCTGGAGACTTCTACCATGCCCTTTACTAGAGACTGACCTAGCTGAGACTCACCTTGGAGATTAGTATCTTTGGACCAGGGCTTTCCATAGTGGGAGCCAGCCCTCAAGCTTTGGTCTATTATTCTGTAATTTAAAATGAAGTAAGCATTTTCTCTTCCTCATTCTCCTCCGTCCTGTGATTACATGTATTTTCTCCTGTGATTCTTTTTGTCCAATATTATTATTTTCTTGCATTTCCTATCACACCTGTTTTCTTAACTTCTTGCTTTCCTCTGTGTCCTTCCCTCTCCCAGATTTTGTACTCCATCGTCCCTAAGTTCTGTCCTCAGTTTTCTGCATTACAAGCAGCACACACTGATCCATATCCGTATGTAGGCTACATTGTATTACGTGACCCTATTTAATGATACAGAGAGAGCATGCAGCAGGACCTCAGAGTTACAAACTGACCGGTCAGCCACACACCTCATTTGGATGTAAGCAATCAGGCAGCAGCCGAGACCCCCTGCCTCCACCCTCCCCAAGAAAAGAAAAAGTAAATACAGCACAGTGTTAAATGTAAACAATAAAAAAAGGAAAGTTTAAAATCAAAGACGTGACAAAGTAAGGAAACGATTTCTGTGCCTTGATTCATTTAAATTAAGATGGTTAGAAGCAACATTTTTCTTCTGCATACTGAACTGTCAAAGCTGTGTTAAGTCAGTATTCAATTATACACTTTCGAAAGAACAGCCATAACATGTTGTTCAGAGCTACAAACAGTTCGGAGTTATGAACAACCTCCATTCCTGACGTGTTTGTAACTCGGAGATTCTGCTATACCTACGTTCAAAAGAAGTGAAGTTAAGAATGATCCGTCAGCCAACAGCAAAAGGAAAACAGGGAACTCCGCATTAACTATATTGCTGGTGACCAGTCAACATGGGGCTATAATTTGTGTATATATTTTTGGTTTTAGGTGACCCTCCACTGAATAAGTTAACCATACGTATCTCAGTTACAATTTATGGACCTAGGCCAGTAGTAAATGTCCATGGCCTGCCAAGTTGTGCAGTCCCCAGGAGGTCATGGATGTTGGCACTACGGCAGGCCAGCCTAGCCAGAGGAAAGGTTGATCTGGCTTGGAAGAGAAAATAAAGGTGCCACTCCCAAACTTCTGTAGTATGGAGGGGTAGACTTAAGTGGCTGTAGGGAAGGAGTGCTCATGTAAATGAATTAGTTGCCCCTGGAAAAAACCTGCTTCTCGCTTTTGGGAATGTCTCTCCCCAGCTAGAGTTTCACAGCATGTGGAAGCTACAACAGTCCACTAGCTTGAATAAATCTCTGGCAGATTTACCAACACTGTAATTTTGATTTGAAGTGCTAATTGTATTCAGTGACAAATCCCACGTACCAGAGTTGCAGGCACATGTAGAGGGGATGGATATAACTAGGGAATAGGTTTGTTTTCCCATATAAATGTTACTGTGTCACTTATCCTTTGTTTGAGAAAAAGGAGGCTCTAGGGTATGTTATGGATCCGTTTTAAAACAAAAGTGTATTTTATTGTCTGGGGGGAGTCAGACCCAGACCCTACTAGTGTTCAGGAATAATTCCGCCTCCCTCTGTGACATCTATACTCCATCTTGGCAGCAGCAAGAGGAGGCTGCCTGGCTGTGAAAGGTAGAACTATAGGGCAAGAAGAGGACAAGCACTGTAGGCTGCCTTACAGGCAATTGGGTGGGGCAAGAGCAAGCACCCTTGCACACCTGTTCCAAAGAGCCACAGCTATCCAGGAGGTAGAGAACAGTGAGACGTGGAAATCTCTGGCTGGTTTCATTGTGAAACTGCCTGCTTGAGCTTTGATCTCACCACTCTTTCTAGCTATAGGGCCACTGTTGGCATCACTATTCCTTGCTAAGGTAGCCCTTGTATCTGCTGCCAGGAAGGGAGAGAAAATGAAGGCTATGTCGTGCCTCACTTCAATCCTTTGCTCTGACGAGGGAGAAGAGTTGGGCAGGCATACATTTGGGTGTCATCTACTTATTAATGATACATGAACCCATGGCATTGCACGATTTCCCTATAGGGTCTCATGTAGTTGTTAAAGAGGAGAGAAGAAAGCATTGAGGTTGGTGGGACTCTATAAGACTGAATGATGTAATGAGGAGCTGTTCATAATAGAGTTTTCAGAGAGGAATGACTACTGTCCCACTCACTGTCATTAAACCTCAAATGTGTTTCATTGGCACCAAATAATCACTGGTGTCAAAGGCCACAGAGAATATTAGTGCAGAGGTTTGATTTCTGTTCAAGGCCAGAAGAAGCTTGACCATTGGTGCCATTCTTGTATCATGTGTTGATCTGATACCTGGAGATGAAGGAGCCAGGCTGTTGGCAGAGGATAGGTGATGGTAGAGTTTGAATGTCTCTACTTTCTTAAGGGTTTTGTCAAGAAAAAGGAGTTTGGAAACTGAGCGATAGTTGGCGAGGCCGTTGGTATTAAGAATGGGTTTTTCTAGGTTTGGCTAGGTTCCTGTTTTCTTTAGGGTGTCTGGTAATTTGCCTTCTGAACCAAGGAGGGAGGGCAACATCACTTGCCAAACAAAAGAGCATTAAGTGCACCTGCCCTAAAATGTATGCCTAAGAATACACTGACTGTTTGGATAATATAATACAGTGTTAAGATTGTGTAGCTTGTAGTGGGAGTGGTATGTAGCTTCTGTAGCAGGGTTTCAGGGGTATCCTTCTTTAAGTTTTATTTTTCAGTGTCTTTCATGGGGTAAAACTTGCTCTTTAAAAGTCTTTTTATGAGCCCAGTTTCAAAGGTCACCTCTGCAGGGTTAGTTCAGCAGTATCCAAAGAAACAGATGAACCCCACCCAAGTCAGGGATTCTCTTACCCCCCCAAATATGAGTTTACACACTGTTGTAGTATATAGAAGTGGTGAAGTCCTTGGCGCCCGCTCTTTCTCTTTTTTTGGGATTTGTAGCCTAAGACAGCCTCAGGAAAACGAGTCAGACTTTAAGCTATGGTGTCTCTTGCAATAAATGCAGAGATATGGAAAAGAGAAGGTGTGCACTGAGGAGAAAGGGCGTGATCCTCCATTAAGTTCATATGTGACACACATCTAAATTGCCAACGGATGTAAAAAGACAAAAACATCCAGAACTATTAATAAAAATGTTGATATAAGGACCAACCACAACAACTCCAGTATTTAACTACAGAATACAGGCTACCTAGGTCTGTCTTGAGGCTTTTCTGGAGTTTTTCTGATTCTTACAATCAGCGGGATGAGGTAAATTATAATTCTCTTTGATTATTTAAGGTTGTTGGCTGGCAGAGTTGATTTTTTTGTACGAGTATCAATGCTGCTGCGTGATTATTGTAAGTCTAATTATTGCTAGGGCATGAATGGGAGGTTTTTCTAAATCTTAAAATCAAAATAAATAAATAACCAGCAATATCAATGTAGCCAAATAGCTAGCTGTTTCATTCTTTCCTCCCCAGTTTCCCCACAATATGGAAATCAAATCAAACCAGAGTTGTAAATAAAGTTTGAGTCAAGAGAGATGGAGACTGTAGGGAAACCTGGAGGCAGGGAGGGAAAGGAAACCACTTTCTATTCCTGTTTGGTGCTGGTTGAGTAAACCTCTGAATATGCATATATCCCTTTTGGCTGCAGAGACCAAGAGGCTGTCTGAACCCTTCCTTGGGCCATGAGGACTATATTTCTGTGGAACAGGACCGAAGTCCTTTATCTCTCCAATATTTCCATTCAGAAAGAAGCATTTGGTGATTTCATTTTATAGCATACAGCTTCAGAATTAGTCTTTAAAGAACACGTGATCTTAGCCTTTGCAAGTCTTTTCAAAATGTAATCAGCAAATTTCCTTGAGTTCTCAGTCAGTCTGAGCACGGATGGTTGCTTTATTTTTATTGCATTGCAAGTTACCCTTTTGTGGGTAAGGGCCCATAATTAATAGAAATAGAAGAGAAGTTTCATTGCAAAACCCCTCTACCCTCACCACTGCAACGTCTCTTGAGTAAGTAATGATGCCATAATATTAGTTTGGGGATTTAGACAGAATTGTATTTGAACAGACAGTTGCTATCGGAAATGTTTTAAATTTGCCTTTATAAACTTGGGAGTGGACATTTTAATATGTATGTGCTTCCTGTATTCCTGTAGTCAGACCCTCTCAGCTTGTGATCTTGATCAGTTTAAAGTTAAACTTCAAGTTAAGTTTCAAGGATTGGGGTGGGTAGGGCTTGACATTCTTTGAAACTTTCCCTTCTCAGAATGTTACATGGTAATGTCCGTGATTGAGGGTAAGTATTCACATGTGGATGGGGAGGAGGGCAGGGGGGAAAGAAAAGATGTGTTCTCAACTCAGGCTAGCTAATCTGGATTAAAATAGAAGTGAAGACATGACAATTTGGCTATTAACTTGGGTTAGCAGCTCAAGTTCAACCTAGCTTCTCTCTCATGCTGCTAACCCGAGTTAAAAGCTGAGTTGGTGTTGCTTTACTGCTATTTTAACCCAAGTTAACTAACCTGAGTTGAGAACACATCTTTTTTTCTCCCTCTGAAGACATACCTGGGAAAGTAATATTCTTCCCTCGGGACCTCTCAGTACTGTACAGCAGGGTGTTATGAGGCAATGTGTAACTGGAGGGTGGCCTCTTTAAAATGAGTTCTTGACAATGTTCAACCTTCATAGATTGCATGGCATTTTTCACAAGAATAGGAGTTTTAGGCTGTGAATTTCCCCTATATTTTCATCTGGATATGGTACACTTACTTTCAATTCTGTTTTGTAATGTTGCTGTGTGTTCGTAAAATTGCTACTGATTTTTACTCCAGGAGTGGGTATGTGTATGCCGCAAGTAAAATGATTCCCAGTCCTATACATACATAGTCCAAAATTTTTCAAAAATGGATTCTTAAAGTTAAACTGCTAAGTCTTTACTTAGGCACTAAATCAGTGATCTTGATTTTTAAAGTGCTAAACACCCAGCTCTAACTGACCCATTTTTTAAAATCTTGGCCGTAGTTTGTGAAACACTTCTCAGGATCCTTTGGAACAGGAGATACTATACACCAGTTTAGTCCTCCTTGCATTTCTTGCTGTGACTTCCGGGCAATGCGTCATTCAGTTAAACTGAGTTTTTCCTTGAAATTACGCAGCCTAGCTCAGGGACAGCCATGTTATAACCCTATCCCCTGATTTAGTTGTATTTATAACGTAGACAGAACCTTAGTTTAACTGCTGCATTCAACTGCTGCACCTAAAATCATTTGTGAATTCACCTGCTTCAGTATTTGGAGCATTTCTCTGCCACCACCACTACCCTATGATAAACTAACAGTCTTTATGTGCATGTTTCGTACTGTTCTTTACAAAAACACACTAGTAAAAGAATCAGGAATAAGCAATGCAATGTATTAAAATCATTTACCGTTCATTAGTTTACATAGTGTTGGCACCACCCTTATTCACATTGAGTAATACCTTGATTCCACCAGTAGTCCCACTGAAATTGATGGAGGTGCCACTCATGGTAAGGGTGGCAGAATCTGGCCCTTAATGTTTATAAAGTGCTTTGAGATTCTCTGATGGAAGGAGCAATAGAGGTGCCAAGTATTTCTAAAATCATGGGAACTATAGAGATAGAAAAGACCTGTTAGACCATCCAGCCTATTAATTATTTGAATTATAAAATCAGTCCCTGTCAGTCTTCCTATAATATATTTTCTGGTGTTGTGTCCAGTGTTACAAGGGCTTGGGCTTCCATCACTTTCCGTGAGAGTAACACCACGGCCTAATTGATCCCGCCACTAGGAAGTTTTCCTGATATTAGCTTCTCTTTCCCCATTTTTAAAATGCAAAAGCGCAGCAATACTACATATTTATGGTTTAAAAAAAATCTTGTTTAATATATTGATTGGATCCCTTTTCACCCTTTACCAACCATTCAGCATCAAGATGGTTTAAATGAAAAAAATATGGTATTTCATGATACCAGGAAACAATTGTAGACTTGGCATTAGACAATATACAACAGAGTATAAACAGGCATTCTCTTCATAAAAGTATAATTAAATAAAAAAAAAAAAACTAAAAGGGCTGGTTAAAGATTTGTAAAAACCAGACATGACAGGTAAGTTTTTAAGTCGTTTGAGAACTAGGGCTGTATAGCACACATTAGTGGAAAATTAAAAGATTTTTAAATATATTTGCCTGTGAAACATTTTGACTTTTAAATCTTAAACATTTAAAAACTATAATTAATAATCCAGCATTTGGGTGCGTGTGGACGTGAAGGGAAAAAGACAGACATTATGAACATAAATTGCTTTTTCAAAAGTTAGAGAAAACACATAACCCTCAAGTGTGCTATTGCCTGTGTACTGGCTGTGTTAGGATGACTTGCTCAGATCCTGCCTCACAAAGATTGGTGCATACAGCTCTTGGCCCTTTGCCCATTATCCACAATGGCCCAGTCTGATAATTGTAGTATTAAGTTTGGAAAAACTATTTCTCTGGAATGTCTTCTATGCAAAACTAGGTAATGAGAGAAGTCAGGTTTTCCACATCTCTCCTAAAAAATAAAAGGAAAGAAAAGAAATCCAGCAAACTGGTTTAAGGTTATGGAAGCATTTCTTTTAATTGACCCACCGATTACCACAAATTACATTTCTGGCAGGCAGATTCTTTCTTTGTACTAGAGTCCAATTAAAAAAAAGATAATTAATAAAATGTAATGCTACACTCTCTCTCAAGCGAACTGAAGATTGAATAAAGACATGTTCATATTAGGTTTAAACAGCAAAGACTGACATTTGTTACTATGGACAGCAAAAGAGATATTAAACCCTCTATGGTGTTATGGTAGGTTCTGTACTGGAGCAATTCAGAAACAAATAAGAATCTTAATTTAAATACCTTTACTTCGTTAATGCAGGCTGCGCTTCAGGGATGATTTAATCTAGAAGCTCCCATATTGTTGGAGTATAACTGTGTGTCTCTTTCTTGCACACAAGATGATAATGGAAATATGAACATTAAGTGCTATTCTGTCACGAGATCAGCATTCCGGGTATCTTACACTATTAAAATCAAATGTTCGCCAATGTTCAAGTGCTGCATACTGCATCTTATTTTTATCACATCACTGTCTAGAGTTTTCCCCTTCCAGTTCAATCAAGACTGTCTCCAATCCAGGTTTTGCCCCTGGCACTCCACGGAAATAGTTTTTCTAAAGTGTCTAATGACCTGTTCCTAGCTAACGCTCAAAACCAGTATTTCATCATAATCCTCCTTAACATATCAGTCACCATTGACAGTCTTGTCCTTCCTTGTCTTATATGACTCTTTTCTCTCTGGGTTCTCGTTCTACATCTCTATTCACTCCCTCAGTGTGTCCTATAGAGAACCCTCCTTATCTCCCCTCCAAATTTCCAGGCAGGCTCCACAGGTCCTGTTCTCTTCTCCCTCACCACCTTATGTCTGAGTATTCTCCACAAACACAAATTGAACTAACATTGCCATGCTGACTACTTATAGATCTCCTTTTCTCTGCTCCAGGCCTGTTTCCTGTCCAAATCTAGGTCTGTAATTTTGTCATCTTCCTTGTGGATGTCTAGCGGTCAGCCCAAGGTCAGCATGATTAGAAGAGCACCTGATCTTTCCTTCCAAGCCCACCCTGCTACTTCCCTTCTGGATGTAGAAGGGAGGGACAGACACTGGCTATTGTGATTTTGGGAACTGGTCAGTCCCTTTGGGGGAGAAATTGTGAGCCCTTCTTCTTTCCCCAGCCCTCTCAGGGGAAAATACTGGAGGCCTTTTCCTGACTGAGCCAGAAGCATGGGGATAAAGTGTCTTCATGAGTTCCACAGAGAAGCCCGTAACCTGGACATCATTTTTCTCCACTCCCCAGGTCCTTATATATAGGCTATGTCAAATCTTGCCAGTTCTTTCTGCATAACGCCTCTAAGATGTAGTCTTTCCTATCCATCCATACAGTTAAATCTTTCATCCAGACTGTCATCATCTTGCATCTCGAGTGCTATGACATCCTTCTCTCTGGACTTGACAAATGGCTTGATCTGCTCATATCTGTTCAGAATGCTGCTGCAAAGATTGATTTCCTAGTCTGTCTCTCTGACCATGTCATCTCTCTTTTTGCCTCCCTGCACTGGCTGTCTCTCCCTTCTCTCCAACATCACACATAAGCTGCCTTCACTTTCAGTACCCTTCCTGGCCTGTTTCCACACTACCTATCAACTCTCATTTGCTATCTGGATGTTAACCTCACCTCCAGTCAGCCCATGATGACAGCCTCCACTGTCCACTTTACATTCTCAAATAACACTGTCATTCTTTCTCCCAAACTCTCTCTCTCTCTCCTGCTTAGGAGCTCCCCATAAACATCCATAAAATGATTGCATTATCCTCTCTTCTCAAAACCCTCCTTTCGCCTGATGCCTGCAAAAAAACTTGACAGGTTAGGCTCCTGGTGTGCTGAGACTAATGCTTACCACGCTAACCAATATTGTCTTATTGTTTACTTGTACTCCCCTGTCTTTCTGTCCGTATCTGTATGCTGCCTCTTGTCTTATAGTTAGATTGTAAGCTCTTTGGGACAGGGACTGTCTTTTCTGTGTTTTACAGCATCTCATTGTTGGGTGCTGGTCCACTGCTAGTACTGGTCTGTGACTAATGCTCACAAATGGTACTGTAGTGCAAGTAGTAATAACATTTACAATGCTTCCTTCTGCAGCAAATTAAAACCATTTAATAACACAAAACATTTCTATATCTCATATCTGGAAGCAAAGAACATCCTATAATGTATCCACTGCGGATTTACTTCCTAACTAGTTAAAATCACTGAACTGAACAGGTACTAGAATTAAACATACTGTGTTTAGTTTCCCTATACTCAGAGGCACCATTGGAATCCACTTGCGTACTAGAACATAATGCTTGAAATGAAGCATCAAACCTAATGTAGCACCAGGCCTGTAAAATCAAATATTTAGTATAGTATTGCTGTGTTTTACCTCCAACTTTTTTCCAGTATCCTGTGTTAGCTAGAGAAACATCATTCTGGTTTTTAAATTCATTCAGGTGGTTAAAATCTGCATGTTTTCTTTGTTTCTTAATGCCAGGCAAAGCATGTCTGTGTGTGCGCGTGTGCGTAATTATTTTTAGCTTGCCCATGTGGCTTGAAAAACTTGCTGAGGGTGGAAGATAGCTGGGTTGCCGCTCTGCAGTAGAGGGGCTTGATTTGTGATTTATTGCACAACTCTGTGTAAAAGGTGGTGAGCACTGTGCCACTCAATCACAATTCCTTCTCTGCTCCTGCCTCATTTTCAGAGGAAAGCAATCTGCCTTTGCTTCTTATCAGTAGCAGTGGAGTAGCACTCCCTTCCCTTTGTGATGAATCAGCTCTGCTGGACTGTGTATGGGGTGTGTGGCGTCAAGGCTTTGCCTATTCCTTTCCCCATCTTCACCTACTCCATGCTCAGTGCATGTAGCTTAAAATGTGGTGCAAAGCATGGTAACGAGTTTGTGAGGTGGCAGTTGCGACCCATCACGTTTTATTCTTTTTCACCCACACATGGAGGTCATCAAAAGGATTGAACCCATAAACTTGAATCCATAGCACAGACCTCTTCTACTATACCTGCATGAATAATAAGTGAGAATTTAAGCATGTTGTTATCATGTATGTGGACCAGGCCATATACATGGAGAATTAACACATACCTTGCCATTAGGCTATGTGAGTATTTGTGTAGCACCAGTGGAATGTGGGTCTTTAAGATTCTTGGTTTCTCTTCCTAGTTCTGGGAGCAGATTCTGATCTAGTGATTACAGACAGTAGATCTTAATGTAAAAAACTACCATGTTTAGGTGGGGACCTCTGGTTGTTAAAAATATATGCCTATTCCACTTGAGCTAAAGAACTAGCTGCCTTAGGGCTTGTCTTTATTGCAGTTTTAGCTCAGGTTAGTTAGCCTTGCTTGAGTGAGAGCAGTCACGCTGCAAAGTAGCTCCTCAGCTGCACAGAATGTTTGGATTAGCAGCACAGAATAGCTGAGACCCGGCTGCATTCCTAGTTCCAGTGTCAGCAGCACTCAGACTTCAGCCTACGCCTCCTGACATGCTACCTGGCTTGAGTTTAAAGCGCCGCTTGAGCTAGAGATTTTTGTTTGTGCCCAGGAGTCCAGTTAGAGGACAACACTGGAGTTTTACCATGATCTATACTGCAATGAAGACAAGTCCGTAGTGTGGAAGCAATAGCAGAATCATAACCCCTGAACTGTTGAATTGGTGAAAGGTGACACAAAGCCACACTGTATTAATGTGGGTTACAGAATGCCATGTTCCTTCTGAAAGCCTGGCAGAGTGGTTGAGAGTTGGGTTTTTTCCCCAGCTCTGCCTGAAATGATCTCCTGCATTTGGTGGGTGAGTAATAGTCACACACCTACATTCCAGTATGAGACGTGGGCTCATAATAAGGGTTGGGAAGGGCAGAAAAATATTATCAGTCAGTGGAAGAGCTAGGACCCAGAACTCATGATCTCTTGACTTGATAGTGTGATGACCAAAGCTTGTCACATCATTGCAAGACTGTTTGCAAAAGGTCCAAAATCATACTACAATAAAAACATAAACGCTGGCAACACTGCGTGTTCTGTCCCTCTGTGCCTACGGCTGAGATGTGGGGAGGTTGTGGAGGGGAGTCATTGTGTTCTCCCCTTATCCTCCTGGCCAAGTGCATAAACTGGACTGCAGTCTGGTCCTTTTAGGAATAAAAGGATTGTCTGCTGTTTTCTGAACCTGATTTTAACATGTTGCCAGTCAACTTTCTATTTAGGGAGAAACAAACAAACGACGTTACTCTTACTTTTGTTAGACCTTCTTTTTCTTCCTCAATTCACTCTACACTTTCTGAGGAGAAAGGAAGCAGGAAGAGGAAAGAGAGGCAGGGTAGGGAAAGATGGCAAATGTTGGAACAATTGGTGTACCCTTTGTCCAAGATGCCCATTGTAATATTAAAAAGGAAAGTGGGGGATGAAAGGAAATTATTTACTCCATGTCACATAGAGAAATAAAGATTTGACAGGACACTCTCTCCTTTTCTTCAACAGAAACCGAAGGGGGTGGGGGAAGGGCAAGATGAAAGAGAATGCCTCATCCTTCTAAGCAATCAGTGATGAGTAAGATGGCAAATATCCTTTTCCTCTAGCATTCAGGGAAGAGGGAGAAACTAAGGGAGGAGTAGGGAAACAGAGCGAAGCTGTCAGAAGAGAAAAAGGAGAGAGTGGGGATGGAAGGAAGTAGGTTGGAGAGAGGGAAAGACCTACAGAACTCTTTCATCATGTATGGCAATAAAGAGATGCAGTGACATATATTGATGTTTCTTGAGGATAGAAACATCATGATAGTGTCAGGGCATCACTCCATGCTTGTTGCATGTCTGTGTATTGCAGTGTCACTCACTGAGAGTGGGTCTTCAGCTTTTGAAGGTTGACATTGATTGAGCCCTGTGCCTTTTACCATTTGGATTTTTTTCCTTCAAAGTGTGGTTAGGTGTTGTTTTTCACCTTGGCTACTAGGTGTAACAAAGAGTGCAGCAAAGGTGGTCGGCCTACATAATACAATTTGAGCTCAGTTGGATGTGTAAACACTTTTCAGCTTTCCCTGGCAAGTGCATTCTTTACGCATGCATTGGTTAACAATTTTGTTGCTGCTATGTGAGACAGAATAGACTTCAGCTGTCACTTG
This sequence comes from Mesoclemmys tuberculata, assembly GCA_007922155.1. NCBI lineage: Eukaryota > Metazoa > Chordata > Testudines > Chelidae > Mesoclemmys > Mesoclemmys tuberculata. Next base: position 35,299,501 of record ML675612.1, on the reverse strand, counting down.
GAGCTAGTTCTCAAAGTCCCCCAAGCTTATGAGGCTGATGTGGGTAAGGCATGTCGATTTCATAGCCAGCATTATATAGGGGAGTGATGTGGCCAGTAGTGAATTTGACTGCCCTAAACTGATGGATCAGGTACCCATTTGCAGCTGGGTTCACAAAAAGTGGCCTTTTAGTGTAAGATCAAGCAAAACTCAAACCTGCGGCCTCTAGGATTGTAGTGGAGTATGTTAACCACTCAGTCACGAGTAACGCTTCTCCTCCCCGAACAAGAAAACTAAGCAAATATTACTCTGAATGCATCCAGGGAAAGTTCTGTAAAGTAAAGTGTGCCACTTTTACAGTCACTTTTCTGACTTCAGCAGCACTTTAATGTATTGCTAACTTACTTGAAAGTGGATGGTACTGGGTTCCTTAAAAGATATATTAAAGGTTAAATCTTACCATGTTATGCCCATTCCAGATAATTTGATTGCCGTCAACTGTGATTTGCAACTATAATTCATTTAAAAGTTCCTTTTTAAGATTTTACTGTTATGTAAGGTATTTAGTGTGTTAGTGGTATTACTCATGCTAAACTTAGGGAATATCAGTTCACGCTGCAATATCTTACCTAACGGGGAAAAAAAATGTAAGAGCACTCGCTTATATATGCTGTTGGCTTTATACTGTGCCATATATAATGTGAGTGGTGAAGTATGTATAAGTTTCAGAACATCTGGGGCAAAATGCATATATAACTGAAAGGGAAAATACGCTTTCTTTTGTATGGAATATGTCAAGTAATACAGAGTAAAATGGTAAGGTATTCTCCAATCAGTGCGCAAGCATGACTCCTAATAATGTTAACGGGAGCTTCATACATGTAACAAGTGTATTATAGACCCTCCTATAAATCTAAAGAAAAGCTTGACAGATTGCATCCGTACCTCCAAAGGCTGTGATTCCATGCGATCTCAGCCTCGTTAGTACTTGGTGAATTAGTACCATGGTGAGCTAGTTAGTACTAAGATGGAAGACAAAACCTTGGTTTCTTGATTCTACATTTATAAGGTATGTAGCTCCATCCCTTGGATGGTGCTAATTTGTGTTTGGTATTTAGCTGCTGTTTCACTGCATCACTTCCTGGCATGACTACATTGCAGTGGTAGAGGGGGGAGAATCATCTCTCTCAATATAAATAGATAGGTAGAAGCCAAATTTTTCAAACATAGGTCCTAAATTAGGCTCTTAAATCTGTGTTTTGGCCTCTAGATAAGTATCTAAAAACTCAACAGATTTCACATATGTCACTGAACAGCTAAAAGGCCCTGCTCCCATTTGAGTCAATAGCAAAATTCACGTTGACTTCAAAGGGGAAAAATCAGGCCCCTAGATGGTAATTTGTAGTCACTGCCATCTTGGTCTAGATTCAAAACCAGAAACTTAACCAGGAGAGGGAGAGAGTTTACTGTCTCATTACCAAATTGCGTGATCCAACAGAAGGTGCTCTGACTTCCTCTTATTTTGAAAAGAAATTAATTCAAATTGAAAAGAATAATGAAAGGAGCTTCTTATTTACTTTTCCCAGTTGGTTAACTGTAACTTCAATATATTGCTTGTTAATTTCCATTGATATATTGAGGAATCTCTTTTCCTATGGAATCTCAATTTTTGCACACAATAATTTGGATTTCAACTGTAATCACAACTTGTGTACTGCTCTCATCGTGTTTTGTCCTATTTTTTGAACTTTCACTGATACTGACTTTACACTAGATGGTGTATATATTTTTGCCCTTTTAAGTAAGTTATTGACCATAATATTATCTTTTTTAGGGTACCTTGAGGATAGTTTTGTGAAATCTGGTGTCTTCAACGTGTCAGAACTTGTGAGAGTGTCCAGAAGTAAGTTAACAAATTGTATTTAATGATTTAACACATGCTAAAAGCCTAGTCCAAAGTCCACTGAAGGCAATTGAAGGCTCTCCTTTGACTTTAATGGAGCTTGTTTCAAGCCTTAAGACAGGAAGAAAATACTTGATGTCACAAAGAATTCTGCTAATCTTGTGCGTGATGTCACAGTGCATCTTGCATACATTTATAATAAAGCAGGCTTTCTATTGTTTTTTCAAATTCCAAGTCAAACATCTTATTAAGAACTTAAATCCATTTGCTTTACATGGGTCAATGGACAGAATTGTTATCAATAAAATTATCATATGTCAAGAAACAGCTCCTTTCACGCACTTGCAACTTTTTCAGGTCATTCCATCCTTGGTACATCTTTGGAATTCTGCTAAATCATCAAAAGTCTTTTTTTTTTTTTTTTTTTTACTTTGCTCCAATCTCATGACCCTTTTGTCCCCCAGGGATTTGGGGTTATATGTAGCACATGTATGAGCATGAACAATACAGAGATGCAGAAGGTTACATTGATTACATATTGTAAATGAAGACTGATAATAAGAGTTAAAACAAATATAAAGGACAAAACTGTGACTAAAATGCATATAAATAGAAAGATTGCCTGTTTTGACATCCAAGAGGTCACAGATAATCCTTTGTGCACTTCCTTCTTATATTTAATGTAAATGATGTTCATTTCTTTCTGTTTAAGGCTTAATTTTGAAAGGAATGAACAAAAAATATGAATTCAGAACTTACGTTTAGAAGCTTTAACAGTGACGAACGTGGAGTTTATAACTAATACTGCAATGGTTGAAGGTTCCAGGAAGATCTTTTCCATACTCAGGATGAAGACCCTGGGACAACTAAAGATGAGAGCAAAACTGTCTGCTCCAGATTTTACACTAGAGCTAGGACACACTGCAAGTTTAATTAATTCAGCAAGGCTAAGGGCCTGATTCTGCTCTCACATCACTGTAAATCAAGACTAATTCTGTTAAAGTCAGTGGAAGTACCCCAGCAAAAGACTGATGTGAGATAAAGTATGCATGGAATCTATTCAGTAAAACTGTTTGTTGTTTATCTTAGCACGGAGTTTTGGGGCCAAATTGTGTGCCTAACATCAATTGTTATTTAAATAATAGTTACACATATGTACCCAAGAATGCATTTTGGTCCCCGTGTATAAAAGCACATACCCCTTTTATAGCCAACCAAGTTAGGCATGTGCAACATTGAATGTTCTTTCAGAAATTGGGGATTTGCATATGTGAAATATAGGTGTCACATGCTCATGAGATGTTTTGTCTGAACATCTCGGGCACACTCACTTTTAAGCATTTGACTGTATGTACAAAAAATCAAGATTGTGGTGTGTGTTGCCTTACTAAGGCAAATCCTCTGCTTCTCAGTGTTACACATAATACCCCTCTAATAATAAATTTAAAAGCATGTGGTTTCTGTGGGACTTCTTCCCATGTGTTTGTTTAACCGCAAGCCACAACAGAAGTATGCTTTAATTGCTAGGAAAATTCAAAGCTTCAGACATGTTATACAATATTCAGTTATTTTTGAAGTTAAAATGCACAATGCACAATCAGTACACAAAGGTAAATATAACAGAGCATATGTATGTATATACCCAAAAACAATATCTGTATCATTTGCTGAAAGGCAAATTTACCAGTGCAATGCTCTTTCCATGTAAGGCTACTTCTGGAATGATCACGGATGTTCGTGCCCTTTTACAACATGCTCAATTTTGTATTTCAGTCTTTGTCACTTTTTCCCATTCATGATTTCCACATTATCTTTTATAAAACAATAATATACAGTAACGAATCTGCATATAGGTTCAGAGATATTTTTGTGGGCGGCGGGGAAGGCAATAGTTAATTTGTTTTTAAGATAGATAAACATGAACACGACTTGACTTTACTTGATTTCCTCGATAGGCAGAAAACACTACACATTTTATAATGTAAATAAAACCAGTAATGTAAAAATTGAAAGAATGGTCAAAATTTTAGAGGTTAGTTTTGACTCTTCTTTATAATGTATTCTTCAGCGCCTATTACCCAGGGAACTGGAGTAAACTTCCCGATTGGAGAGCTTTCAAGCCAGCCATACTACCATGATATGAATTCGGGTGTAAATCTACAGAGGTCACTGTCCTCTCCACCAAGCAGGTAAATACATTTTTTAAAGAATTAATATTGGTGTTTGGCAAAAATATTGGTTCTTCTTTAAGTGGTGTCCCTGTGGGTGCACCACTTCAGATGTTGGCGCGTCCTCAGTCAGAGATTTCTATCAGCAGTGCTCGTCTGGGTCCTGCATATGTCATCCCCATCTCGCAGCGCCATTGGCCTCTCACTTGGCATGTGGGCACCCAAAACCCCCTCAGTTCCTTCTCAACTGTCCGCGTTTGTGAGACGGAGCCCTCAGCAGTTCCTACCTTTACTTCATCCTAACAATTAGATAATCTTTAGGTAGTATGAGCTTAGTTGTTAGTTAGTTACTTACCTTTCCCTGTTTACCCAGTTTAAAAAAAAAATTTCCCTCATAGCGTAGAATAGTTTTTTTTCCTCAGGGAACCTGCTATTATGCCTGGTTCCCCAGGATTTAAAAGATGCATGTCCTGTAGAGACACGATCCCAGCATCAGATGGACACTGTCAATGTGTCCTATGTCTGAATGAGGGAAACCAACCTCAAAAGTGTACCCATTGTAAGAACCTGAAGTCCAGAGCCAGAAGGGACAGGGATTTCCAGCTCAAACTCATTTTAATGGAAAAGTCGTTGAGACCTGTTTCTGACCCTGGCCAGGAACCTCATCGTCAGAGGCTAGAAGAGCTAAATCGCAGAAAAATCTGTGCAGAAAAGAGCCTCAACTCCGCTCAGAGAGAACTGGCAAAAAAGAAGAGCTCACTAGCAAAACCTTTCTTGGCAATACCAACGGTGTCAAGATTAATTACTGTGGTATAGCAAGGGCAGAGGGCAGTAGGAAAGTTCTAGAAGGGTGCTATGTAAGTGTCAGAATGATCTGGGCTTTATTCCCTATAGACTAGCCAGAGTCAGTACAGGGTAATTAGAGTCAGCTTCACCAATTAAGCCCCCCCGCCAGTGCCTATAAAAACCCTCTACTCCTGAGAGACCATGTGGAGTTGAAGGAGTAGGTGTGTGATGAGCAGAGGAGTGTGTGAAGTGGTGGAGGAGAACAGAACAGAGTTCAGTGGTGTGTGGGAGAGAGGTGGAGTCCTGAAGAAGGTACTGGGTTCAAGAAGCCAGAAAGACAGAGAGGGGAGAGTAGCCCAGGGGAAAAGCCTGCAGCTGCAAGTAAGGTGCCAGCAGCACATAGCTGCTACTCAGAGGGCCCCTGGGCTGGGACCCCGAGGAGCGGGCGGGCCCGGGACCCTACCCCCCTCCCTGGGAAGACAGGGTTACCAGCGATGCCCTGGCCCACTACGAGAGGCAAAAGTGCGAGACCCACTAGGGAGAAGTTGGCCATTTGTCACATTAGATATGAGGCACCAGGTTCCTCAGGTACCGCCCATTCACTGGCACTGAATGACTCTGAGCATTCCAGTGCAGTCAAGAGTCAAAAATAAACTGACCTCCTACACTACAGCACTGATGAAACACGTGACATAGGGACCAGTTTCACAGATCAAACCACCGCCGACTGAGTTAACGGTAACATCGGCACTGACAGCAGTTATGGCACCGATGCCGACTGTGGCACTGACACTGGTGACAGAGCCAAACCTGGTCTTGGCACCGGCTCCAACTAAGGCACCGACCTTAACGATGTCACCAGTGCAAATCGTGGTACTGACGTTGGCACCAGGACAAAAACACACCTCAGAACATCATTACGCCATCAGAGAGAGAGACATGTGACATCCACACCTCAGTCGCCACTGTTCAGCACAGATACCTCCCCAGTGCACGCTGCACCTGACGAGGCTCTCTCTCCCATAACATTTTCCAGCAGAGATGAGGGTGAGGAAGGAGCCTTCTCCTCCCAAGATTCCTTACCTGCCAGACCAACTCACGACTCTCCAAAATATAGGTCATGTACCAGACATCATTGACAATCATGGTACGGACCACTATGGTTCGGGCCACCTATATCTTTCCCAGGGCAACGGCCTAACTGGGATATATGGTCCACATATTCAAGGGGTTACAGCAGACCCCCTAACCCTTACAGAGAGAGAACCAGATCTTCATCACAATCTGTCCCACCCATTTCTAAACCACCTCTGGAGACTACTGAAGAAAGGAGGAAAGTATTGAGCAGGAAACATCACCTCCAGTGCAAAACTCTTCTTCCTCACCTGATGAAGCAATAATACCTCTTCCTCCTACGAGTGCAGATGAGTTTATGCAATTTCAGGAACTTTTTAAAAGAGTAGCAGGAAAATCTGGAGATTCCGCTCGAGGTCACTGAAACGCACCACAAACTTACAAATTCTTCACACCACTTCCTTGTCAAAAATCACCTTACCGATTGACGAACCACTGTTAGAGCTGGCCAACAATATCTGGCAAATACCAGCAGCCATTCCACCAACTTGCAAGAGGGGGGATAAAAAATATTATTTCCCCTCTAAGGACATGGAATTTCTTTTTTACCCACCCCCCCTCCTAACTCCCTCATTATGGAGGCAGCATATCAATGAGGCAATCAGATTTCTCCCTCTTTTAGAAACCAACCCAAATAATGGTGAGAAAAACCTGAATGCTCCAGTACTTTCAGTGGCTAGTGAGAAGGTGGTAACTGATAATCTCCCTGATAAAGGGATCCTCAGCATCCTGGGTCAGGCATAGCATAGGAAAGGGAGAAAAAAGGAAAGAAAAAGAAATGGCAACCATGTTATATGTAAATTGAATTGTGGAGATATGAAGCACCAGATGCCAGATCTCCATTTCCCGCAGGAGGACACTAAGGCTAATTATAGCTATTTGAGTGTTCCCTCTTGGAATTCCTCCCTGGTTGTTGGAACAGATCTAATAGACCAACAGAATGTGGCTTCCTCTACTAGACCACTAGAAAGTGGTTTCCAACACTAGAGTAAAGTGGTATCATTTGTAACATCAGTGCTAATGGCACACAAGGCAAAGATTGTCTCCTGTGGAATAGGCTAGGAAAGGGCCCCAAGATTCACAAAACTCTAGGGACCAGGGCCAACCACAGCGTGGTTCTAGCTGTGGGTTCCCCCAGGACCTCCCCTTAAGTGGGTGGAGTTCCCCAGTGCAGAAGCTGATTTGGTGGAACATGTATTGTAGGCAAGAGTTGTATTATCTTTACTGGGAAATTTCCATGAGGCTTGTGAAGGGGAAATAGGCCACTTACTCCTTGCCTCAGCCCACTCTGTGCTACTCCTCGCAACCTCCCTGGATTCTAACTGTGAAGCAGTTAGGAGAGGCAGAGAGCATCACACAGGGGCGAGATGCATGAAGGGAGGGTCTGCTTTGTCCAGGAAACTTGGGTTCCTGTTCTGGCTTAGGAAAGTAATGAGTTTTTCTTTCCCCATTGGAATATCTTGGTTGGCTGAAGCTACCCTAAAATGATGTGACCTGTATTATCGCAGCTAGCATGGTTTGCATATCTGCAGTACCACGGAGTAATGCATCATCAATGAACCAGGAAGCGTGGGGGAGAAGGGGATTTCCAAGCTTTTGAAATAATTACTAACATGGTTAGATTGCCCTGCCTTCATAGTATGGTTATTGTGGGGTTTTAGTGCACATTTCTGGGTTTAACTCCATTGTCTTTTCAGCTTTACAGTTCACCTTTTAAATTAAAAGGTATAAATTCATCCTCAAGGTATTGTCAGAATTAATTTAAAAAAATTTTTTTTAATCCTGTCATGCCTGGATCTCCATTATCCTTTGGATATCTGCTTCTTCTCTCAGTGACTGAGCAGTTCCAGAATGTGTAGATAAGAAGAAACTTGCCTTTCGCCTAATAGATTTAAGTCGAGTGAATCAGTTTGAATGATGCAGCTTGAAATGCAGATCTTTAGTTTAGTTTAAAATGAATCAAAAATAAAAAGACTGTTTCAGGGCTGGCCTCTTTAAAAAGTAACTTGGGACTCTTAGTAGGAGCATTGCCAGCAGATTGAGGGAAGTAATTATTCCCCTCTATTTGGCATTGGTGAGGCCGCATTTGGAGTATTGTGTCCAGTTTTGGGCCCCCCACTACAAAAAGGACATGGACAAGTTGGAGAGAGTCCAGTGGAGGGCAACAAAAATTATTAGGGGTCTGGAGCACAAGACTTATGAGGAGAGGCTGAAGGAACTAGGCTTGTTGAGTCTGCAAAAGAGAAGAATATGGGGGGATTTGATAGCAGCCTTTAGCTACCTGACAGGGGGTTTCAGGGAGGATGGAGCTAGGCTGTTCTCAATGGTAGTAGATGACAGAACAAGGGGCAATGGTTTCAAGTTGCAGTGGGGGAAGACTAGGTTGGCTATTAGGAAAAGTTTTTCACGAGGAGGGTGGTGAAACACTGTCATGGGTTACCTAGGGAGGTGTGGGAATCTCCATCTTTAGAGGTTTTCAGGTTGCGACTTGACAAAGCCCTGGCTGGGATGATTTCGCTGAGGTTAGTCCTGCTTTGAATAGGGAGTTGGACTAGATGAGCTCCTGAGGTCCCTTCCAACTCTAATATTCTATGATTCTATTCTATGATTCTATGATCTGGTGGAATAGGTAGAGTAAGCTTTCCTTCTGTTAGCGTATTTAGAGCAATTGAAGATTTGCCTGGGATGCAGTAACACTCCTCCATTGGTTTTTTCCCCCCCTTAAATGAATTATGTATAGAATTTAACATTCTAATGACATGACCGTTTTACAGCAGGTTGCAGATTTTGGACGTTTGGCCTGGTCTTACCTGTCTCCAGATTTAGTAAATGTAGAAATTGAAAATTCTCCCCACAGTGGGTTTTTTGTGTATTATTGCACACATGCCAAATATATAATGTAAATACGTACAATGCGTGCACCATTGTCTGAGAACACACCTGTGTGACCTATGCTTGAGGTCAGGCTTAACATTTGTTTTGGTGATTTTTCTTTTAACAGCCAAATTACTTTCAGTGTTGAAAAAATTGTTTAAATCCATAAGTCTTCTGCAGTACCAATCCTAACTGCACATAAGTCTTAATATCAACACTCTTGGTATTTCAACAGCAAAAGACCCAAAACTATCTCCATAGATGAAAATATGGAACCAAGCCCAACTGGAGACTTTTACCCCTCTCCAAATTCACCAGCTGCTGGAAGTCGGACATGGCATGAAAGAGATCAAGGTGAGTAACATGAGGATCATTTTATGTCCAAGGGTTCAAACATACATCAGTAGTATAGATTTTCCCCTTCCTGTTTGCATAATTGCAATACAATGATGCTTTCAAAAAAAAAGGGGGGGAGGAGAAGGAGGGAAAGACGCATAAACCTTAGCTGTTCTTCATAACAAATTTTTGTTGTGTTTTTAAACAATTGTATGTTTAAAAATAAACTAAGTCAGGTAGCAGGAACAATCACATAGTCACTTTTCCACAGTCAATTGTTTTATTATTATGAAAACATTTATTATACATGTAGTATTCCTTGAAAACCAAATTTATATTGTGTACATGCTGTAAATTACATGGTTCCAACAGGATTTGAACAATATCTTTATTTTTTAGCTGAGTAAAACTGCAGTTCGGCACACTTGGGTTGGAGCAATATTAATTTACGAAGGCTCAGTTTCTGCACTGATATTCTGCATTAAGGCAGACCCTTGTACCTGGGCACAGTCCCATTATCTTCAGTAGAATTCTGTGTGAGCTAAGAGTCTGCGCTAAAGAATTCTCATGTACCATTTGTGTCTTTGTCTGTATTCTGATGTGTCTTGCAATACATTGTTAGGATATAACAATATATGTATATTTTGTTTTAGAGAGGGAAATAACTGACCACAAAGCGAATTTATCATATGTAACTGTTGTCCCCTTGGTCTTCCATAAACATTAATGCCAAGATAAAGTTCCTTCCCACATGTAATGTGTGATGATATTCCCAGTAGATGTAGATTGTTTTAGATGTTGTAGATCTAGATTGTAGATGTTTTAATGATCGTGGTGTTCAAAGGATTCTGTGTTTGGGGCTTGTCAGCCTTATAAAGTTCTTCGGAAGCATCCATGCACTATGGAGCACAGCTTGTAGAGCCAGAGCCAGACATGTACATTCCTTCTTTAGCTCCCCCTCCTGATATTTAGCTCCCTCTACCCAGTCTTTTGCGCACCAGTCAGTTCCAACCTCTCCATTTCTGACTAGCTGTTTGGTGTGCTTTTATTTTTATGTAAAAAAAAGAATAATAATAATAAAAAAAATTATTTGGGTTTTTCAGCGTTTAGAAATTTTCCCAATTTCTCTCTGTGTGTGGGTGGGTGGTGGTGGGGAGGAGGGGTACGATGGTGAGGGAGAATGTTAAGTAATTTAGTTGCATTTCCCCTTTGTATTGTTTTGGCGTTGTTGTCTCTTCATTTTAGTTGTCCCTCCCTATCCCCATTTAATTTTTTTTTAAAAACTCTATATTTTTAGTGTCTGTCATTGGGATGGGAAGAATTCTTGTATTCTCATCTTTGAGTATCCTATTTTCTGCTATTTGTTAATTAGGGATTGATTTATCTTTTTCAGATTGGTTTCTAGAGACCAACATTTTGGTTTTTTCCCCCTATTAGTTCTGTTTTAGTTTTATTGCAATTCCTTCCCTATCCCCGCCAGTCATTAGGGTAGAGTGTTTTCTTATTTTCAATATTTACTTCTGTTTTTTAAAAAAATGAACAGATATGCAATGCATGGATTTAGCCTGTGACGTTATGTACCCAGACTGCTGACAGCAAGGGCAATAGACTTGTTTTGCAGTCCCCAAAAAGATGAATATTCCTGTTTAGTTTTATTTTGTTTACTGCTGTCTGTTTTGCCATGGCAGCCTTTTGTTGCCACTCTTTATGAGAAATAGTATTGTATCCTGCTTGTCTGTATTCATTCTGTACATAAATCGGTCACATGACTAGGGAGAATGGTCTGGTAATCCTCTTCAAAGTAGCCCTGCATATTTCCACTTGAAGAATGCAGTCCTCTGCTGCTCAGTGAGCTTCAAGAACTCTCTAGAAATGCAGTGCTTGTTGGACTGCCCAAGCCCCCACTCTACAGCACCAGATGTTTGGATTTGACCTGTATAGTCCCCAATCAACTTGGTTCCTTTCTTTCCGCAGGTAGCTGTAGCTGTAGGGACCTTTGCTCTGTGCATAAAATTTAGATTTTTTCTTTTAACCAGACTTCCCTGTGTTCATAATAATAGATTTTAGTAGCATTAGTAGTTTTACTGTTGTTTAGACTGTTTTAGATAGTTTCACAAAGTACATTTACTACTTTTCTGCACTATTGTGTAATTAGATTCCTGGACTGTCTCCAGTTTCAGTTCCAAGATACGATATCTAATCCAGACCCCAAAGACCCTCAAAAAGAAAGATTGGGCTTGAATGGTGTATATCATGTCACTTTGCCTGTCCAGTGCTGTAGTCACATACCTACTGATCCTCATAGAAAATCATTCACTGCATCGTTTTTTGGCATGTCAGGACTTTAGACCTCAGGCCCAAAAGGACTGGCACACTTGGCTCTGGGATTTCCTTTGACAGAAGCCTTTTGAGACAGACCTGATCTATCTTGAAAACAGGTCCCCATTCTGGGCAGGGACAGAGTAGGCCATTGTTTCTTGTGAAGTGGGGAAGCGGAAGCCTCTTGTGCCTGACCTGTCTTTGGCTCCGAGCCAGAGGAATGCACCATGTCTGGTTCTGAGGCTATCCCCAGAACTGAAAGCATCATTTCCCATATAAGTATATGTCTACACAGCAAAGTAAAACCCACAGCCGGCCCGTGCCAGCTGACTGGGGCTGGCGCTAAGGGGCTGTTCTATTGCTTGTGAGTGGCAGCAGGGTAGGAGGGCTCCAGCGCTTGGGCTGCAGTCCAAGCCCAGAAGTCTACATAGCAATGAAACAGCCCATAGCCTGAGCCCCGCAAGTCTGTGCCAGCTGGCACAGGCCAGTTGCAGGTTTTTCTTTGATGTGTAGGTTGGTGAGTGCCTACCACTTCCTGCTCCTACCAGGAACTGGCATCAGTGGCCATGGCTCATCTTATCGTCCAACTCCAAGATCCTCACTCCAAGCACTCACCTGTCAGTACCAAGCTTTTTTAAAATGTGGTGATCCAGTCAGTACCGGGCATTTGTGTTGATACTGATTACCTTTTTGCTCAAAGGCAGAGGAAAGAGCTCAGTGAAGGTTTTTGTGCCACGGGACTCAGTGCTGTTATAAAGGAAGAAGGAACACTTTCCTGTCTTCCATGAAGTTCTATTCTCATTAGACTCTGAGGTATAATGGAAAAAAATGAGGCACTTGAAGAATCACATGGTCCTTTTTAGCCACAACTTTGAACATCCAGTGTCATTAGGGGGTGCTCAGACAGTCCCAACAGGCACTGCTTTTCTAGAAGGTTCCTGAAGCTCATCAGTACCGGAAATGTGAATCATCCTCCATTTATGAAGTGCCCACATCCTCCAAGTGTGAATATGCAGAGGTACTACAAGATACTGGTAAGTAACCTTTCTTTCATTTTAATGTAATTTAAACTTTTTCTAGATGCTCAAAAGTAGAAACAATCAGAAGTAAAATTTAAATCACATCATTATCAACTTCAGTTTGAAGAGGGTTTCACCTGCTCCATTTAGAACTTGATGGACTCAGTTCTGTAATGTGTGTCCCGAAAAGGACCCAATTCTCTGACCTGTGTAGTTAATCATGAGACATTTTCAATGATTGAAGCTTCCTGTGGGAAGTAATTAAGCCAGCAGAAATCTTCTTTAAGCCCTCCTCCAAGAAAATAGTGGATTCCAGAAACTGAGGTGGTAGATCTGTAACATAAAAAAAAATTCTCTCTTGCTGTTCTATCATCTGCAGAGCAGCCACAAGATGTTAACACTAAGGGTTTGGAGGTGGCAATGGTAACAAACTCTAGTGCTGAACCAAGTTTGGAGTTCGTAGCTTAACTATTTTATTCAAAGAGTTAAGGGGAGTTAGGTGACCAACTCCCTTTGAAGTTGTACCATAAAAATACATAATGTATTATGAGTTTGTTTGTTTGTGGAGAAGTTTGGATGATGTTTTCTCATTCCCCATGAAGGATGGATACTATGAGACAGGTGGATGTGGTCAAAAGCCACAGTGTCTTTGACTCAATTATAATCCTCGCTGTTTGCACAAGTTCTGTAATGCATAAGCATATATCATGAAAGGGAAGAACATGACTAGAGAGGATTTACAGTTTGGCTAGGTTGTGTAGTGGCTTTGAAACTGTTGGGGAGGATAGTAAAATTTCACCAAACTAGTGAAATACTCATTGTACTACATTGCACTCATTATCGGTAAAACGCCAAACCTTCTGCTTTTACAGTTCCAGAACTTTCTGAATAAGTAAACTACTATTATCACCTCCTCTTACTTTCAAACTATTTCTGAAGAGTATGATATTAAAGATATTTGGTATGATATTAAAGATGTTTGTATTTTCAAGCGTATTTGTGGGAGAGTCAAATATAGGAAAATATAAGAAAGAACAGAAATAAGTAAGCAAAACCAAAACAAACAAAAATCAAATCAAAGAGGTTCTGGGTTGATCAAAACAATAATGGCCAGTCATTTCATATTTAATTTTTTACATTGAATGCATTATTGTACATGCCGTTGTTCTAAACATAGCTCTTCTCTTGCCATCGGACACTTGCTCCAAAATGCAAATAGAGACTGGATTTGTTGTGCAAAAATGTAGTCATTTTCTTTAACCACTGTTAGATTTCAAAATTAGTTTCCTTTTTATATTTGATGAAGCCATATTGTAAGTATTTATGAAAGAGAGAGAGAGCCTATCATTATTTCTGATTGTGAAATCATTGTCCTGTCTTGGTGGTTTACTCCAGTTGTTTTGGGAATGCTATAGAAATATTTGCTACCCTAGGAGCATGGGAAACAGATTCTGAAAAAATTTCTTTTAAAAAAAGGAAATGATTTCTTAATTATTTTTATGGATCTGGCAGCCTTATCTTCTTTTGAAAAATACACAGTTAACCATTGTCGGAAGATCGTATATTTAGTGTTACATTTGCTTCTACATAAAAAATACGAGGTAAAGTACTCTTTATGTGATCTTACCAAAACAAATAGAATAGTTTGAAAAGCTACAGTAGATTTAAAAAAATAATTGGCATACAGTTGTTACTGCAAAGATCTTTTCTAAAATACGGTCATAAAAAGCATAAATTATTATCCATTAAGAAGCAGCACAGTCTAATGGATGAGACCCTATATTGAAATGAAGCAGACTAGGCTTTTAATCCTGTTGTGTGACTTTGGGAAAGTCACTTAACCTTTCTGTGCCTTAGTTTCCCCATCTATAAGAGTAGAATAACTTTCCTGTATGAAGTTTTAGAGACATATGGATTAACACTCCTTATAAGAACTAACAATTTTTCACATTATCTTTTGAAATACAACCTTTAAGGAATGTGAAATATCAAGTCCAAATTAGATACGAAAATCTGCAAATCACTATTACATAGTTGATTGTCTCTCATTCACTTTTGGGGACTTTAAATCAAGCCTAAGTGCACATCTACCAATCAGAAATGTGTATTTGTTTTAATATAACATGGCTGCACACATTAAAATCTAACAATTACTCATATTCTGGCTGGCTGTCCATAATGAACTCTGTACATCTATCTGTGTTAAGACAAAACTCCAATTTTTGGTGATGCAGGAATAAAATGTCAGTGAAATGGATGCACAAATGCAATAGTAGATTTTTGTGAAATTCTCAACAAATAAAATTTTATGTAGAAAACTCCCCTTATGTTTGGAAAAGAGAATTTCTAAAAACATGAGAAACAGGCTGTCACCAGTCGAATTTATTTTTAAAAAAGAGATAAACAAAGAACTGGTGGAGAAACCCTTGATTCATTGTCTGGTAAGTAATTGAGGTTTTTTTTTTTTTTAATGAAATGAGACAGGAATAACTTAAGAAGAGTACATTATATATACATGTATGACTTTATCTCCAAAATTTAGCTAAGTGAAGTATATTAATAAAATAGCAAAAACTCAATTAAAGTCATACTGTAAATCTATTTTTATCATAGTATTACAACTTTGTTTAAAGTAAATATGTAGAACCTACATTTATGAATGATACACATCATAACCAAGCTATATAACTTATGAGGAATTCTACAGAAGTCAGATATTCAAAAATACTGAAAGTCAATGTACAATGAAATACATTTTAATTTTTCAGTTTCTTCATCATGTTCACTCTCTCACACTTCACCCACATCCACCAACAGTCAAGAATCAAGATGCCAACATACCATTAAAAGAGAAACAGCTGGACTCTCTTCACCGGTTGACCGCCCAGCAACTATTGGATGCTCATCTTCTCAGGCCCAGGCCCCCTTTGTTGGACATCCCTCTTCTGGACACTTGTCCCCTCTTGCTTTTTCCCCGCCCATTGGACATTCCTTTCCTATTGGGCCCCTTCCTGATGGAACTTTCCTTCTTGGGCCCTCTTCTCATGGACTATCTAAAATTGACATTTTAATTTCTGAAGTGAGGGAATTAAAAGAGGAAGTAATTAATGCTGTCCAGGAACTGAGAAATATAACAGATCACCTAGGTTGCCTGGTGTCCTATATTGGACAGAGTTCAAGGATACTTCCAACTCCTGACACACCTACAGAAGGCTAAAATGTATGCTTTAGTAATACATAGTCTCTGTCTGACAGATGTATTCATCTTGTAAGGTTTACCTTGATGAGTATCTGTTAAATGTGTTTCTGTCTTCAGTTCAGTCTAAATCCCAAAATCTTCAGAATGTTTTTTATGCTGATTTATATCCTGCTAGTGAATTTTGTTTAGATCCAGTTTTGTATTTCTTTTTAATATCTCAAAGTGCTCTTTAATAAATATATGTATTTCTTAAGCATATATTTTGATTTTCTGTGTTATTTTTAAGTATATTATGTGCAACGAAGTCAGACACTGACAATGAAAGAACGCTATTCATTTTCCTAACCTCAACAGTCTTAAGGTAAGAAGCCCCTTTAATCATGAATAAGCTTTGAAATGTATTTTAAATCAAAGTTCTTAATTGCAGTTTGCCTTCCTGAGCCTGCTGGCAGCCATGGTGCTGAAAACTGGCATCACAGTAATAGCACTGGCATAGAAGTTTTGTGTGAGAGACTGTAAACCCATTTCTGACCTATTGTCTTATTGGTTTAAGAATTAGAAATAGATATGTGTCTAATTTTTCAACATGAACTTTCCTCATATGAGTCTTAATCCAGTATTAAAGTACATTGGGATCTGATTTGCCTTAAGCTTCCTTAGTATCTGTTTTAAACCTACTTGCGGATGCTAACAGTAGGTTCAGCAATAGTGTAATGAGGGTGAAAAGTGCTTCTTACCTTTTGAGTTTTGATAGCTGGGCTCAGGAGAACAAATGAAACAATTCTCAGAGACTTGTTCCTTTGAAAAGACAATGACAAATTAATATATGATGAATAATATAATAACAGCATCATATTAACATCAGTGAGAGTTTCACAGATTCATCGAGGATACTATATGATCCATTGTCAGGTGAAAACACATAGTTTATCTTAATGTTAACTTTAAATTCATCTGTGAGCAGAATAAAGTAATAGGACTCACTCAGGGGTCAGATCCTCAGGAAGTGCAAACGGATGTATTTATTGGTGGGTTTTACCAGCTAAGGATGAATGTCTGGGCCCACTGAAGTCAATGGTACAATTCTCTGAGGTGTGAAATGCCTTCAAGTTCCCGTAAGACTTGCCATTCAGCCCCTCAGAAGAGTCTTATATTTTCCTGACTAGCATGTTCTTCTTACCTCATTAATGGTACGCTTGTGAGAGGGTGAAATATAAGCTTAGTCCAAACATATTTTATGCCTATACCTGGGTATTTTTTTTACATGTAGTAACTAAACCTGAATTATAGCTGTTTGCTCTGAGCTTGCTCCACAGAACAGATGACTTCCATTCTTTGAGTAAGCGGGGGAATGGTCCCACTATTGTGGGAACGTTCCTGGCTCATACACTACCCGTGCCTTTTCTAACCAAAGGGTCTGAGTCCTTTCTTCGACTCCCTTTACTCTGAGGCCTCAAGGACTCCCCGTCTGCTGTCCCATGCGACAGAGTCCTTGTAACCCTGACAAGGCTGGGTCCAAGATCCCTGGGAGGCTTGATCCCCAATCTTGTGGTCACTTAGGACAGGGACTAGGGTGTCCCCACTCCGGGGTACTAACTCTGCACTGGACGTTTCCGTGACCACTGATCTTTGCATATAGTTCAAAGCAATACAAGTTACTAAAACATAACTAATAAAAAAAAGGGGGAAAGATTAAAGGAAACAAGTAATCCCGCTGCATGGGCATGGGGACACAACAAACAGCCATCTCTGGGACTCAAGGGAAATTCACAATCTGTTCCTCACACGTCCCAGGCCTCCTTCCCAGGCCCTGGCTGCACTATGGTGATGCCGTGAGTCAGACACCGACTCTGGTGGTGGCCACACACCTTCTGCCTCTAGGTGGCTGGACCTTTCTCCCCAGCATCCTCCTCCAAGCCCAGCCTACTTAAAACCTCTTTTCTAGTGGCGTCTCCCTGCGTTAGGCTCTCGCTGCCCAGGGTCCCCCCTCACTCTCCTCAGCTGCTCAGCACACTTGGCTCCAGACAGCTCCAGCTCCATTCTGCCTCAGCAAGGCTGCTGTTCTGCCTCCAGCTCGGCGCTCTGGGCTGCTCCTCTGGCCGCTGTGGCTGTGCTCCCAGCTCAGCTCGGGCTGCTGCTCTCTCCTTTGCTCAGCTCCAGCTCACACAGAGGACAAGACCCCAGGCTCCCGACTTCCTCATTGGCCTATCTGCCCTGTCAATCAGGCTGACCTGGAATGTTGGCTTCTTCCCACTGGCCCTGGGGACTGTCAGTCTCTGGATCTTGATTTCTCATCCACCCTTTCCCTTTCTTTTGGCACTGGGAGGGGGCCAACCAAAAAACCCTGCTAAGTGTCAGTGAGGGGCCAATAGTCCCCTTACATTCATCTCCATTTTCTCCCACCATCATGCTAACCATGCGAAATTGTAATTGTTCAGCCTAAGTCTAATGATTTTTATTTCATGGGAGTTTCAAACCACTTCTTGGCTGTGCCCATTAATCTGCTAATGTACTACATCTTTAGTATTAAAGAATACTAACCTACTACAAATATGGATCATAATAATATAAACAACAATAAAAACCTTGAGATGTCTTGGCATGAACATTTCTAAATGAATAGCTTTCCCCCAAATTGTCTTATCTCAAAACTCATCTGTAATCTTGTTACATTAGAAAGCTGCCGGTGTCATTCTGACTCTTACAGTTAAGGTTACAATATTGATTTTATTGTATAGGCCAAATTCCTTGGATTCTTAGCACTAATAAGATGCTGTGACCAAGAGCTTTTCCCTGGAGTCACGATGAATTTCAGTGATTTACCTATACCATTATTTAATAAGTGGCTAAAATATACTCAAAGTCCTGTACAGTTTGGTTCTTTTAATTAGATTTTCCCACAGTCTCCCAGGATGCTTTTTATCATTCCCTGTCCATTGGAATAAAATCACTTAAAGGATGAGTGATGGATGATGGAATAGACAAGTATGTTTCTGAAGAGTAAAGAAAAAAATGGCCCTCTGTGTATCGAGTGTCTCTTTCTATAAAATGCATTCTCATGTGAGGGGTTTTAATAAGGTGTTATGGGGTAGTTTGAGCTTCAGAGAGGTTTGGATATACTGGTAGAACTGTTTTATAGAGAGATTTTTATGTAAGACAACATGATAAATATTTGTGGACTTGGGTTTAGTATCCATTTTTTTTAAAGTGAGGTTAACACCAAAAGTGATACAATAGTAAAATACACTCTATGTAGAACAATGACTTTTTTCCCCACTTGGCAAAGTGTGTTTAAGCCTTGTTCATGAGTCAGAACTGTCAATTAAATTATAATGTGAGAGTAAGTAGCTCGACCCATTAACATGAAAATTACTGTTGCTTTCTGATAATCAAATGAGGTGCTAGTTTTCAGGAAGGGAGATTTGGAAGAAATGGATACAGAATTATCACATACTGTTTTTGCAGCATAGTTTGCCATGCTTTCAAAGCAATCTTAGTGGGGAGTAAATGTAAACAAAAAGACCCTTTCTTCAGCATGGCAGCTAATTACCTACAAGTCACATGATGCCATCAAACAACTGCTATAGGATTAAGTTCGTATGTCTTGTCATGCCCTTAAGGATTTTTTTAAAATAACTTTGGGATGCATATATGTGTACATATATGATTTTAATTGTATTATTTCTCCACACATAAAATAAGAACAATGCCTTCTTTGTCGTCGTCTTTCCCTGTACAGTAAATGACATTGGTCTTAATTCAACCAAATTAAAACAGTAGAATTAAATAATAATTAAAAGAGATGCCTATCCAAGTTTCTGGGTGTGCTAACACATAGTTAATAATACAATAAATTATACATTTCAAATGTTAATGTACATATTTATGCAAATTTCAGGAATTGTACTGCATTGCTTCACAAGTAAAAATTAGCTCAACCTATGCTGTAATCAGAGGATATTTAGATTGTAATAATAGTAATAACCAGTATATTACTTGTTCATATGGTGGCATGTTGTGCTAGTTTGGTGTATTGGGCAATATGAAGGATTATAGATACAGCTTTAAACATATGTTTATATGTGTATATGAGCGCTGAAGAACAGGGCACTGAAATTTCTCTGTAAGCTATCACATTCCTGCAATCCTTCCGTCACAGTCGCCTCATTCAGATACAATATTTTATTTTTACTTTCCCCCTGCTTTTTGATTAATGGAGATATTGTCAAGGTTGATAGGCCTCTGCATGCATTCCTGGTCAGATTAGGATTTGTGTAAAATGTTTATACTATAGCTCTTTACAAGAGCAGATCTTTCAGGCCGGGCAGGGCATGACAGGGGGATATATGGTGCAGAAGCTAAAAAACAAAGTACTGGTTTATTTGACAATAACTTATACATACAAATATTGAAAGAACAAAATATGGGGACTGGAAAGCACAACAGATTGATAATGTGATTCAGACCTATAGGACTTTGTGCATGAGTGGGAAATGGAGTAGTTTGTTTCTCCTATCTAAAAATTCTCATTGCCTGCAATGGGCTTTGGGATCAAGCCCAATGTTTTTACATTGTCTTCCCTCTTTTTTGGTATCTGAGTGTACATTTCATCCTATAGAAATTTTTTTAAAAAATTGAAATTGTTTAGAAAACATTTCTACAGGATGAAATGTATTCCGTTACCGAAGAGAGAAAGATGATGTAAGAACATTGGGCTTGATCCAAAAGCCCATTTCAGCCAAAGCCCTCACTTTGAAGTTGATGAGAAGCATTTGGCCTGAGAAAGTGGATTAATTCCTTGATGGGAGAGTCCTGAGTGTGTGTATATTAAAGATATGTTATCCTAGTCTGTATTTATTTATAAATATGCACATTGTTTCTATCCAAGCTAAGATGGACAGACAGAAAAGCAGAAATAGATCTGGCACCAATTTTTAAAATTTCAGCAGAGCAGTTCTGTTCAAACCTCCAGCCCAACTGCTTCTTAAACACAAAGCCATCCACAGCCATTGTACAAAATTTGCCTATCGTAACTTCATCTTCAGACCTCCAAAAGCCATATATTTGGGTGCATATATTTGGGTGTCACTTAAAAAGGTGCTACATCTATGGCCAGTAAGGCATCAAGTTTGGAGTTTGTTTGACTTTATAAAAAAAAAAAGAGAGAGAGAGAGAAAAGAAACCACTCTGATCTTTTGTTTGAAGTGAAGGTATGCATGTGAGACGCTATTGTAACAATTTTTGATGTTCTCTGCTTAATTCAGAATTGATATTCAGAAAAGTGTAAGAGAGCATAATCAGGTTCCCAGTTTCTTTATAGGTGGGGTGTAATGACTACAAGCCTGAGTCCTTCAACTCCAGCTGATGTCAGTAGGAGCCCAGCATGTCTGAAAATAAGGCTTGTAGTGGGTCCAATTCTTCATTAATTTACACTGTTTAGCCATTTTCAGCTGTGCAAAATGAATGTGAAACACTACCAGTCTGATCTGGTAATATTGTACACCCATTTTGCAAAGGGGTACATGACTACACAAGGTGCAAGCAGTGAAGAGTCAGGCCCAGTGGAGTTTGAGTATAGAAGGGATGTATTCTGAGATCACAAACTACCCCTAGCAGTATCTCTTGCAAATGCCCCTTCCCCATAATCAACATGAGAAGGATATTGAATGGGCTGCAGAGGTTACAACACGGTGCTTGGAAGATAGGAGTGTGTTTGGTATTCTTATCACAAGTTAAAAAAGTATGGGTTGGATGAATGGACTATAAAGTGGATAGAGAACTGGCTAGAGCAAAAGACTCAATGAGTAGTGATCCATGTCTAGCTGGCAGCCACTCACAAGTGGAGTGCCCCAGGGGTCGGTTCGGGGGCCGGTTTTGTTCATCATCTTCATTAATGATCTGGAGGATGGGGTAGATTGCACCTTCAGCAAGTTTGCAGATGACACTAAGCTGGGGGGAATGGTAGATACCCTGGAAGGGAGGGATAGGATACAGAAGGACCTAAACAAATTGGAGGATTGGGCCAAAAGAAATCTGATGAGGTTCAACAAGGACAAGTGCAGAGTCCTGCACTTAGGACGGAAGAATCCCATGCACAGCTACAGACTGGGGACCAATAAGCTAGGCAGCAGTTCTCCAGAAAAGGATCTGGGGGTTACAGTGGATAAGAAGCTGGATATGAATCAGCAGTGTGCTCTGGTTGCCAAGAAGGCTAATGGCATATTGGGCTGCATTAGTAAGAGCATTGCCAGCAGATCACGGGAAGTGATTATTCCCATCTATTCGGCATTGGTGAGGCCACGTTTGGAGTATTGTTTCCAGTTTTAGGCCCCCCACTACAAAAAGGATGTGGACAAGTTGGAGAGTGGTGGACAATGATTAGGGGGCTGGAGCACAAGACTTATGAGGAGAGGCTGAAAAAACTAGGCCTGTTTAGTCTGCAGAAAAGGAGGAGGAGGGGGGATTTGATAGCAGCCTTTAACTACCTGAGGGGGGGGGGTCCACCGAGGACAGAGCTAGGCTCTTCTCAGTGGTGGCAGAAGACGGAACAAGGAGCAATGGTCTCAAGTTACAGAGGGGGAGTTCTAGGCTGGACATTAGGAAAAAGTTTTTCATTAGGAGGGTGGTGAAGCATTGCAATGGGTTACCTGGAGAGGTGGTGGCATCTCCATTTTTACGGGTAATGGGTTACCCTCGCTGGGATGAGTTAGCTGAGGATAGTCCTGCTTTGAGCAAAGGGTTGGACTAGATGACCTCTTGAGGTCCCTTCCAACTCTAATATTCTATGAATCTATGTTGTGGACGGGGAAATAGGAAAGTACACATGTGGCAAGATTAGTGGGTGTGGCTGCCCCTATTCCTTCAGGTTTGCTGCCTTCCCATGGCTGGGGGTGGGAGATTTGTTTAGCTGATTGGCTCCTGTGCACCCCCTCCCCCTCACCCCCTGACCTGCCCATATTTAAACTCTGCTGGGCTTTTCAAAAGTCCCTTGCTCCTGCTAGCTTCATGAAGCTGAATCTTTTCTATTTTTTCAATAATGCTGTTGATTTCCTATCTTTCGCTTCAAAGTACATGAACAATAATGCTAAAACTGAGTTCTGAACATTTCTTATAGATTGCTGTCTGCAGGAGTGTACCTTGCAAAGAAAGATTAACTTAAGCAGTGTAGAGATTTGAATAAGAATTGATAGAAAATAAATTGGATTAAATAGATTTAATATTAATTCTCTATTTCTACTTAAGCATCTCTTTCACACTGCAGCACCAGCATTATAGAAGAGTTAACGTGTTGCTGTGCTGTACATTAAAACTGAGCAAATGTTCAAAGCAGGCAGGTGGGTGGTTGAACTTGCCCTGGCTCACCAGTTGACTCCAATAAAGTTCTATGAACAGGTGGCTTGCCGATTGGTGCACCATGTGACATTTATCCAGGGAGCTACTTGGATGACAGGCTGCTTCAGATTGAGGGAGAGGGTCTCTGCTTTGATGAGGAAATTGCTGAAACTCATGTCTCATTAGTGTTTCCTAAGGTTCTTTGGAAGCGAACAACAGTTTAATTAAAGGCTGACGTAAACACGTTTCTGCACACTTTCCCTGCAGCATTTTATCACATTAGAATTGATCAAAATTGTTGCCTTGGGCTGACTTGAACAGATATACATCTGGAGCACCATTTGTGCAAGCTGCCGATGAGCAGGCTGCATACGCTATGCTTCACACCAACTTTCTTCTTCCTTCCTTTGTGGATGGAATTACCTTGTTGGGAGATGAGTTGATCTTTTTATTTGCATAAACCTTTATCTGTTTCATGTGACACTTTAAAATTTATAACATGCCTCAGCCTGGGCATGTATATACCGTATGTCCATGATAGCATGAGGATATTATGCAAGAATAATTTGAATAGCAATATGAATTCTTAAAAGTATAATCACATTACGATAAAATTTTAAGAAAACTCTAAGCAGGACGAGGCCATGGATTATTCTGATTCATGTTGAAAGAATATAATAAACAAAATAGCTTGGTCTAAACTGATGCTTTTTGTACTTTTCTCCTCTTCATCTGTGCTAAGTATTTATTTCAGCTAGTACAAATAAGTCACACTGAAAACAATATTATATTTTCATTCTCAAAACTCTAGCAATTTTATTTCAATCAGGTGTTGTAGAGCGTTTAGAAGAAAATACAAATAGACCTGCTTTTATATTTTTTCTGTCACTTGGTTATCTAATTATCACTGTATATCTAAAGCTGCAGGAACAAAAGTGTAACTCTTGGTTAATATAAATGTTTTAAAAGCAAAACAATATCAGTTATTTTTATTTTGTAAGTGTTTGAGTTATCAGTAAAAATTACATGAACTCTTAAGATTGCCTTAGTTAGTTATGCTGCATTTAAAGACAATACACATTAAAAAAAACCAAGGCTAATAAAAAACTACCCTCCCTAAGCTGTAATGACAATTTTTTTTCCAAAACTGGTAATCCTCTGAAAAAAATGAAGGTCATGTACTCTTACCAGAGTTATAAGCCTGTCTTTTTGGTCAAGAAGGAGACTACTGCAGTCTCTCTCTATAACCAATACAAACAGGTTTTGTTCTGGCTCTCCTGTAGGCTGCATCTGTTATTCCACTGTGAATTGACCATGAATGCTCCATTATGATGTCAGTGTATACAAGGGGGGAAATGACCATCTAAATTACTTCACAATGCTAAGTACATTGTTGTAACAAAGAAGCTGCTACATGTATTTCAGCCATTCAGTCTTTACAGTTGTGAATGCTATATCTGGCATCTTGCTAAAAGTACTCTCTGGTGGTATCATGTTTGGCAGGCATTTCTGCATTAAAGTACACAGTCTGTGTTTGGTTTTGGTGTTGGGAGTTCATATGCCAGCAAAAACTGTGCAATATGGACTCCCAGTAGCCTTCACTTTCATCTAGAGGCCATCATCTCTTGTGGTAGTAGTCTCAGGGTTGTATTCAGTTTTGCTTTGTTATTTATGCTACTCTTTATTTATTGACTGCAATTGTTTTGAAAGCAAAACACAAAGGTTGTAATAATCACCAATTTCCTTTTCTGTAAATTTCTTTCAAATTAGGGATGCCACTGGGGGGTTAATGGAAACCCTGATTACACTGCACTTCATACAACATTCTTCTTTCAAACAATTTAAATATATTTAGTTTAAAAAAAACATACCAAAAAGGCTTTGGCTAAGTTAATGAAGTAACTGTCACAAACAAAATTAAATCTGTTGTATTCCAGAAATTAGAGCTGCAGATGTACGCAAAACCTCTCGGCAGAAGTTAGTTCATTCTTTCAGAAGTTCTTTTACTGAATGCAGTTTTACTTACGTGAAAGATCTTCTCACCTCCTGACTCATGAGTGCATGATCTGACACCCCCCCCCAATGAACATGCAGCTGCAATATTTACAATTGGAAATAAAATTCAATCTTTTGTATATTTCTTGTACTATTATGCATAATTAAAAAATTGTGTTGCCAAAAGAGTCTTATGAAAGCATTCGGTTTTTGATAAGCCCAGCGATGGACGCAACGTGTTAGCCAAGGCTGCAGCTATGGGCCATTAGTGCACTTGTCTGTTTTTTCAGACAGTAATGTCAGAATGTTTTTGCAGTGGTAGACTACACACTAGTGGAAGAGCCCCAGCACAAAGCCAAATGTTTGGTTAATTTTGTCCAATAGCTTTTGTAAAGATGTAACTGCTTTCCCTCTCTGCAGTGGTGAAAAGGTCTTTGTACTTAGATGAAACAAGAGTCTTAAGAAATGAAGAAGCTAGTGTTGTCCTTTGATCAAAAAATGAAATAATCCTAAAATCATGAACGAATGTGCAGGTTTTATTATAGGATTATAAAATACCTATTCCAGACTCATTTACCACACTAGAAGCAATTTTTAAAAAGGTTTATGTAGTTTATCAGATACATTTTATAATCCAAACCTTAACCATTTGTTAATCTTGTCCTTGCTATCAGCTATTGGAAGTAGAAAAATAAAATATTTTTTATTTCCTTTCAAATATTAGTTTGTTTATATACATTTCTATAATGATCAGAGGCACTTATGTCATCATTCAGGTGTCTTTGACAATAATATAAAATTACAATAGATCAATTCAAACAAAACATACAGCAGCCCTCATAATGTATAATACCGAATAGCCATACAATACAGAAATAAAACAGTATAATCACTTTCCCTGTATACTCCCCTGGACAAAATTTGCTTCTTCAGCAACCTTGCACTGTGCCCTGAAGTTCAGCAAATACAGGCTAGTTTGGATCAAAACGTATTCCTAAAATAGGAGTCTTCAGAGAGAACATCGTGCCAGCAGCTCCCCTCTTTAATAGCAAGGTGGGTCCAGCTCCATGGTCTCCACAGATCTCAACTGTGGTAGAAGGCAGGAAGAGGGAAGCAGTCTCTCAGGTAGGAAGGTCCTAAGGTTTTCTAGATCAATACAACACCTTAAACTTCCCCCAGATCATTAAGCACTGGCTGAACAAGTTCAAAGTGAGGCACTCTGTTTTACTGGGTTGTCCTGCCTTCAACTTCCATGTGGATTTATGGTGTAGCACAAAGTACAGCACAATACGGTAGTCCAGTCTGAAGGTGACACAGGCATGAATGAAAGTAGCATGGTCTGTTTAGCAACAAAAACACCAAACAAACCAGATGCATGATTGTCCCAATCCAGCAAAGTACAGTATTTAAGAATGAGCTTAATGTTAACAAACTGAATTCATATACCATGATGTATATGCTATAAATATGTGCAATAAATAATTTAAATGGGGGAAATGATTTAATTTCAGGTTGAAGTACAATAAGTGACCTTCTGTTAATTAAACTTTCAGAAAAATACGTGTTTACTCTTTATCGTTCCAGAGAGGTAGCCGTGTATGCAGGTAGCTTATGCCCAAATAAATTTCTTAGCCTTTAAGGTGCCAGAGGATTCTCACTCTTTATAGTATCATTTGTAATAGCATTTCTTCATTTCTAATGGCCATTGTGTTACCCCCATGTTAAGAGAGATTTTTGTTGGAATGTAAGTTGGCAGGAAAAGGTGGGAAGGTCCTACTTTAGAAACAGAGAATTTGAATACTGACGCTTATGTATCCTGTGTTTTTTAGGAAGGTTCCGCAGTGTCAGTATGCTTCTGGAAAGGTTATAGGATGGATTTCTGTGTTAAAAAATAGCAAATACTTTAAATGGAATTTTTGTTGCGATTACTCCACACATGATCGCAGCTTTCCAGGAAAGATTACAATAAAATTACCATCAGCTAAGTGGATATGAAGTTCTGTAGAATTGAAAAACATAGGGAACTGATGAGGTCATGGATTTCTTTACTTTCTTGCTTGTCTGGCATGAAGAGAATGCAATTTCTATTCTGAAGGCCAAAGACCGTGAATTGTTATTCATGCTTATGCTGGAAACGAATCATTTTAAAGCAGTCTATTGGTTACAATGGAGTAGGATAACCGAACAGGGATTTATAAAAGTAGCATGAACATAAATATTTTGTGATTTACAAAATGCCGTGTTGTGTGATATAACATGTGGCCTCTAGGTTAACATTCCTGTTTTCTTGTGTTTCCATTGCAGATATGTCTTCTCCTACAATGAAGAAGCCTGAGAAGCCTTTGTTTAGCCCTACTTCTCCTCAGGATTCTTCACCAAGACTGAGCACTTTCCCCCAGCATCACCATCCAGGAATCCCAGGAGTTGCACACAGTGGTGAGGGCATATGAAGGAGGAAGAAAACCCTCCATATTTATCTCGTTTCAGCTCCTTTTCAACACTATGATAATGATGCATTTGTTGAAGCTCTTATTATGGACCTACTCCCATATATATTACTAATGGAAAGGAAAAGGGAATTGAGTCTTGCGAGTTTGGGGTATCCTTGGAGGAATCCTCATGAAAGACAGCTCAGGTAGCCCTTCACGATGACGTGCAATGCTCAAGCTAAAATTAACCGGTGAATTGAAAATATCATCTAAATGAAGGAACTCACAGGACGAAAGAAGTCCTTTTCCCTCCTCACCCCCCCTCCCTCTGGCAACCCATTTTTGCTACTAGCATATTATATTGGCATGCTTTAGTAGGTGGGATTTCATTCAATGCCACAAAATTACAAAACGATGTTGAACACCTGCATTAAAAATGAGATACGGATACCTCTTTTGAGGAATATGGATAGATAGAGCCACTGTCTGTAAAAAAAAGTTTTTACCAAATACTGTCCTAGACCCACAGTGGAACTCCCTGACATTAATGGGAGTTGAATGCATGGATTAAGGGGAAACTATGGCCCTGTTGCTGTAATGTCTTGTCAAGTTAAAGTATGTAGTATGGGAATTTCTAGCATGGTTTTTGTAGGACTCTCTCTTCTTAACTCCCTTGTTTAAGTTTTGGCACTGCAGGGTTCTTTCATCAGTGGGTCATCTAACATTATGTACTATATAATATTCCTTCAGCACAAGAGGGTGACTTAAGGAGTGTTAAATAAGACTCGAATAGTTTTGCTTTTATAGATTTGAAGTGCAGTTCTGCTTTGGTTTTTTCCTCTCTCTGACTTCAAGATCATATTTATTCTCTTTACAACTGAAGGGATGTTATTTTTTTCCTAACATCCAACCCAGCAAACTTACTCTGGAATCTGAAGTCAATTTCAGCTCTTTCTGATTTGTAGACGGATTCTACAATCAGGAATTAGTTAACCATTCTGTACATGATGTATGAGCCAGAAGAGACTCCTACTCACTCTCTTGTAGCTATGATGGTTGTGCAGGTCTAACAAGTATAAAAAAAACTAGTAACTTACTTTGTTATTAAAATGAAGAGATATGACTCTTATTCTGGAGTAGATCTATTGAGTGAGAGTGAATAACTGCCATAGTTATGTTGTGACCATACTCACGATTTAATCAAAACCATATATTTTCGTTAGTATGTAATTTCTTTTGATTAATATATTAAGTGACAATATACAATAGTAACCAGCATAGTAGTAATGGTATAAATTTACTTTCTAACAGTCTTGATTTGAATCGGACTGTCTTGAGTTTCTGCTCTGTCCTGGGATCCCTTGCTGCAGTTTTTTTTCCTAGCACCTCAGCTGTAGAAACTGCTAGCTACAGAGGCTTTCACTCACTCAGCTCTCACTTTTGCCTTCCCTCACTGGCTGCTCCACTACAAACTTGTCTGTGTCTCTTATTTAGCAGAGATAGACAGGCATTGGCCACCTTACCTGGACAGAGGTAGTCACAGGCATTGGCTACCTTGCTTGGCCCCAACCCACACTCAATAGCTTCAATGGGAAATGAAGGAAAGGGCCCTGGAGAGAAGAAACAGTGGTGATCAACAGATGGGAAGGGGAGAAGGCTATAGGAGACCAGCATAAGGAGAGAGTCGCATTGGAAGAAGAATGGGGGATAGGCACTGGCCTGTGAAGACATCAGATTGGGGAGCAGACCTGCCATTCTCCATTACCAAAGAAAAAGACAAAAGTCAGGGAGAGGTAGGAATTGTTTAGGGGAGGACTGCAGGGCCGGGTAGGCCTGAAGGAGCATAGATCCCCCACAACACTGGTAGTTGTGATTCAAAATCTATTTTGAGAACTGCATCTGGAAGTTCTTTTCAAATATTGGTCCCTTTGCTATCATGCAGACTTAATTTCTTTTGTAAACCTCCAGTATGGAGAACAGAAACCCAATCATGGGTGTGATTATTTGTGGATAGTGTCACTAGGTAGATATCAAACATCGTAACCTGTAAAGTTCTGACTTCAGCTGAGAAATGAAAGATAATTAGAGGTAAAGCTGATGAGCCTCAGCCCAATTTTCTAATTTGGACATGTAAACAGGACACTCAAATACCAGATTCAGGCATTCTAGGTAGGCAACACCATTTGAAAATTAGATACTATATCTCTGTGTGATGTGCTTTGGGATTTGTAAGCATCTCACAACAAAGTACAACAGCTTCAAACCAACCTGCTGCTGCCTTTTTTATTAAATAGTTAACTTTATTAATCCCCAGCTCAAAAAGTTTAAAATAAAATTCATTTTTAAAACTTAAGCAAAAAGTAATAGATAGGAGAGGAAAATCGTAAAGCTAGTGCCAATGCAGTGCTGTTGCTGCTGCAGTTTAGAATCATAATGAATTGTACAGAGAGCTAGATAGATCTTAAGTATCAAGGTGGTAAGCACTTTATAAAATATCTTGCATAGACAGATCTAATATTACAACCTCCTTCCTAAGAAGGATAGGCACACCTCTTTTCTCCCATTTCCATCAGAGTCAATCTTTTCCTTTCAAAAAGGCACAAAATAAGTGTCCTCTAGATGTGTAATAAAGAGTGGAATGTGATTTTTATGTATTGTAATAATGTAACAATCTCCCCTTCTGGCTTGACGCCTCAGCAGTAACAGGACATTCTGTACATTCCTTTCCTTGTGAAAACATTGCTGGCTGTTTAGACATTACATGTAGTCTATAGATAGAGAAGTGTGTGTTTGTGGGGGCTGAGAAGAAAGACAATATGAAGAAAATATGTATAGGATAGATCCTTTTTTGTTTGCCAGAGATATTTTCATTGGGTGGAATGGTTTCCCATGCCCTGAAGTTGAACATTCATTAGCATTTTCACAATGGTCAGCTAATTATTCATGGCATTATTGCCTAGTAATTATTGCCCCTGTCCCCACATGAGACAGGTACAGTACAATGCAGTGAGGAATCACTGGCTGTCTCTGAGAATTCAATGACTTTGTTCTCCTTTGTTGGATTGCTGTAGAAAAAAGTGTGGGTTTTACTTATTTATTTACGTATTTGTTTGATTCATCTGGGCTCTTGAGACGAAGACTGTATAACTGAAATATGTTTTCTGCTGGGAAATCATTGTTGCATTTAAAGAAAAGTTATATCAAGTGATGATATAATCCATAAAAAACTAAATAAAATGTGGCATTTATGGATTTGGAATAACAGAGTTTATCCATTCCCTGGGCACTGCAGGGAAGGGGGAAGGAATGAGAAGCTGGTATTTAGTGATGCTGTAGATAAAAAATACATCATGCCAGTTCATGACTAACTTTTGTTTTTTTTCTGTGACAGAGAGATAAAGAAATATGCAAGAAACCAGAAAAGATACTAAATAATTTTCATTTTATTTTATCTTCTCCAGTCATCTCAACCAGAACTCCACCTCCACCTTCGCCATTGCCATTTCCAGCACAAGCTATTCTCCCTCCTGCCCCGTCTAGCTACTTCTCTCATCCAACGATCAGATATCCTCCCCATCTGAATCCTCAGGATACTCTGAAGAATTATGTACCTTCTTATGACCCGTCCAGTCCACAGACTAGCCAGGTACTGTAAAAATAAACAATCTGACAGCATTCCTATGAAGAAGATGTACCCTCTTAAGTGCTTAGTCCAGGTACCGTAGTATGCTGGGACATTGAACATAAGCTATTCAGCAAGTTTTTCGGTTAAACTTAGTTGGATGAAGGGGGTTGTTTCTTGGAGCAGATTAGTCATAGCCACTCGTTGGTTTGTGGAGCGTAAGAGAGATGCTTGTGCTGAATGACCCGGTACCACTAACAGAGCATTATCCCACAGCCCTCTTGGGCACACAACTCTTTTATCGGAGATTTGTGTGCAGTAGGGCCGCAGGACTGCTAGGTAGCTCAAAGGTGTGCAACACTAGGAGAAAAATCACAGTAGTTCACACCTTTGCTTTAGGTGGTAAAACACAGATGAAGTGCTTGCTTCAGGGAGGAGCAAGGAATGTATTAATGTAAACACAGGCACACAAAAAGAAGATACAAGTATATTTATGGACCAACTATTAAGATAAAATAAACTTCTGCAGGGTAATATTTCCAAGGTTTCATTGACATTTAACAATTCTGTGCGCAGATGTGAAAACACTTCAGTAATGAGTGTCACACAGAACCAGAGATTGTTTTTTTCTGTTTGTAAAGGGGCATGCAGCAGCAGTTGTGTTTTCTGGCAGCTATATTGAGTCAAACTTGTTTCTGACATGCAAAGTTAATGTGGTTTTCATTAGAGGAGTAATTTGTAAAGGACTTTATGCAAGAATGTTTTTCATGATAGAATCAGCACATAGCATTAACACGTGATCCCTGCTATAGGACAAACTGCAGTTGAGTCCTGGTCTGTCAATACTTGGAATATTTCCAATGTCAGTGTAATGTAATCTTCACTGCTCGGTCTGGTTTCTGGTTTTGCTGCCTTGTTTATAATGCTTCTATGAAGACCCGTATTGTAGCTCACATTATGTTTTAGGAGAGCTTCTGGAGCGTAGTTTCCATCAGAAAACGGTTGAAATGACAGTGAATCTACTCAAAGGTTCCCCCAGCACTCCCAAAATTCTTAAAAGACTGATTTTATCAGCTGAGATGAACATGAAGAAATTGTTCTGATAAACATATTTAGAACAACTGACAGAAGAAAGGCCCTTCAGCATGCCTGTCAGGCACTGCAGTGATCCATTTTTGGACGGAATCAAAGTTTGTATATTGAATAACAGATAAGGCTCCCTCTGGGATGTTCAAAACATCATTCTCTGTATTGGGCCCCACTGGCTAACAGTTGGACCCAGCTGCAGAGCTTTTTCTTATTGAAAAAAATATGTTGAGGTATAAATTTTGTAACTTACTTTGAAAGGAAAAATCCAAACAGTGTGATTTTTATCGGTTATAATATTAATGCTAATTATTCGAACAGTGGAATTGGAATATGTCAGTTTTAGACTACAAATTGTTGTCAGTGCATGGATTAAAAGTCTTTCAGTTCCACATAGCATTTTTACTGAAACTCAGCTGGGAACAGTGCACACAGGACCTGATATTAATTTGTGTAAAATTTCTATGAATAACAAAGTCTAATTAAGACATCCATTAAAAGACCTTAATGTTAATTCAGTGTGGAAAATCTTAGAGTTCTATTAGATTTTTTTTTTAAACTGATGTCTTAATTAGACACTATTAAGGGAAAAATTATGCAAATTAAAACCAGGCCCTTAGTGTTATGAATTTCTTTAATTATTCAGCGCTTGTTTTACTTACATTTAAATTTCTTATATATGTTAAAATGGCAGATTAGGTAATAATCCCTCCAGATTGTTCCATGTTTTGCTTCAGATTATCAAGGTAAAAATGCAGCTTCTAACTGAAGTTTCTCACTCGCTTGTATCAACTCTTTCCCAAGGAGAATCAGCTCCCTTTCTAATATCTACAGATAAAAGATTAATCTGTTAATCTTAAAGAGAAGTTTTACTTTGCTGATGCTTTCAGACTAGCAGCAAACTGAAAACATTTTTCATTCTTGTCTTGTTGCACACTAGGGAATAATAGGCCAAATTGCCTTTGATTTACTTCTTTTGTCACCTTTCATAACCTTTAGATTAGGGGACTATTTTTCATTTCATCTGATGTTTGATTTAGTTTCTGAGGGGATTGGGTGAAACAACATTTAATATCATATTCCAATCTTTTACTCCAATGGTTCTTTGCAATTTCTTCTTATTAATTATTATTGGTAGTATCACATTTGCATTTTAATCTTCAAAATTTCCATACAGATATATGGTACACTAGGGAATTTGCATGCACAATCCAGCCTTCACTTGTGCACAAGTGCAGAATGTGGCCCCTGTAAAACTGTAAAAAAAAAAG
Source organism: Mesoclemmys tuberculata (assembly GCA_007922155.1). Lineage (NCBI taxonomy): Eukaryota > Metazoa > Chordata > Testudines > Chelidae > Mesoclemmys > Mesoclemmys tuberculata. The sequence continues at coordinate 35,266,049 of ML675612.1, read as the reverse complement.
CAAGAATATTTTTTTCTTATGAAAAGAAGCAGCCGTCAGTGAAATTTCAGTGACAAAAGAGAATTGTTCTGAAACAATGGCATGCTTTGAGCCAAACCAGTTTTTCTTTTTTTAAATAAAACATGAATTTTTATTCAAACAAATTTAATTATTATAAAATGCAAAACTACATTTGTAGAAATACCGCATCAAATTTAATTATACTTTCCCACCTCAAAACATGTTCATTTGGATTTCAAAAGGAGAACTATGATGATAGTCTTATTTTCAGCTTTAGAAATAGAAAGAATGGATACCCTGACAGCATTTACCTATAATGAACTGTTCCTCCCCAACATCTTTCAGTAATACACTAATTTAGATTGTTACGACAAGCAACTGAGATGCCTTGTTCTCCCCACAGCAATTTTGAGATTAATTACATTACTGCGGCACCCATTGTAGTGAGACAGTCATGCTATTCAATGGAATATTTTAAGTAAAATTAGTTTAAAGATATAGGGCTCCCATAAGTTTCCACAGGGGAAAGCAGTGGGCAATTTTCTTGACATAATGTTAAATGCTCCAAATTATGTGTGATGAACAGTCCGGAAGTTCAAACAGTCCCTGAAGCTACAGTGATGAATGATACAGCTGAGACACCTAAACAAAGTAGAGAGCCGGGGCTCCTAATCTCAATATTCAATTTATATGTGCTTTTTATCATCTGCTGTTTCTGGAGAATGAATAACTAAATACGTTGAACATAGAATGAAAGCTCCACTAAGCATCTCTGCCTCCAACTGGTGACTTAAAAATATCCCCAAGATTTCCAGTTCTTCTGGACTGCTATTTAAATATGTGCTTTTACTGAGCAACTTTTTTTTTTAGCCTTTTTTATATTTGTGTGGGGCACATGTGTGCATCCATGCTTATTCGGAAGGGTGGTTTCCCCCCATATTTAAGACTGATACTGAAATAATAAGATTGATTTTCCACCACTGTATCTTTACAAAAAACTAACCACCCCACCTGTACCTAATTTGTCTGTAATATGCCTGTTTGTTCAGGGTGTGGACATTTGAACACCCATTTCCCCTTAAAATCAATGGAAATTGGGCATTCCAATCTCCTAGATGGCTTTGAAAATCTCAACCCAGGTGTGTGTACACTTGCACGTTATTTTTACCATATTTAAAATGCATTAACAATCCTGAGTGTCCAATGAGGATAGTTCAAAATGATCTGGGCAACCCAACAAACACCAGACAAGCCATCCCACTAGGCAAAAAAGAATGATTCCCAAATTAACACAAAAAATAATAAAGAAAAGGGGTTAGCCGATACAAAAAAGAAAGACGATGACAACAAAGAAAACAGTCAAGGAGAACCCTTTCAAAGAACATCCTGACTTGTGTGAGGTACATCCAGGCTTGTGCTGGAGCCTGGGATCTAGGAACCAGCAAGGGGAAGGGGTCCCAAGACCAGACAACTACACTGCAAATTTATAGCCCTCTAGACCCAAGCCCCAGGAGCCTGAGTCAGATGACAAGGCCAGGCATTTGTGTTTTATTGCAGTGCTGATGTACTCTTTGCTGACCTCTTCTGGGAGAGGGCTCCACAGCTGAGGACCCTAGAATGAGAAAACCCTGCTCTCATCCTCTTCCAGAATGAAGTAGGGGATCCCAAGAGATCAAAGCTAAATAGGAATATGGATCGGCAATCTCTCAAATATGTAGGGTCTGGATTATGAAGGGCACTATCTACAAGTAGTAGGACCTCAGACTGTATTTTCTGGGAAACTGGCAATCAGTTCAGATCTCAAGAGAGTGAGTGTATACTGACTTCTGTCTTCAGGAGTAAAGATCTGATCCTGTTCCCATTGAAATCGATGACTGACACTTGAACTAAACTGGAGTCCATGTGAGCAGCTTCTTATTGGCTAGTAGTTCCTGGCAGCAGTGAAGGGTGGTACTTGTGCTGATTTGCAAACGTCTATTTAATTAATAGTCTATTTAATTAATAGCTCTGGCTTTGTGACTTCTGAGCTACTAGAGAAGAGCAGCTTCTGGAAGCTGGTGAGACTGCCCCGTTTTCCTGTCTTAATTGCTTGGAATATTCTTTCTTTGTTTAATAAAGCATAGACATATTGCTAAGGAACTCCAGGCAGGTGCTTTGTGATTCTTCAATACATAACTGCAAGCAAGTTTAGCTGCAAGGATGTGATCTTGTTAGTCTCCAGTTGGACTGGTTAAAGGATTTCCTGTTTGTTCCAAGGGAACTGTAATAGAATAGATCAATAAAAGATAAATGTGGGTTTCTTTCGTGTAGCTAGGATTTTTCGTTTACTGATAGGTAAGAATTCTGAATCTTCTTGGCTATTTGAATGAGGCTTTTCCTACACAAGACATTGCTGATGATGAAAAAGGCAGTGTAATCTTTTTAATGGTAATTGGCAGGCGAGTGTAAAACATTCGCATACTTAAGGTCACCCCAGAAGTCTGGTGACAAATGGTTTAAATACTTAATTTGCCATTTTAAGTGAATATTTTTATATATTACTTATGTTTCATTTATAAAATGCAACAAATTGTAAGTTTCTTGGATACACATATGCCATTTAACCCAGATGTATTTTAAACTAAAGCAAATTTTATCTTTAAAGAGAATTCCTTTCCCATACATGCAAACTCACATCTCACGGTCTTCAAGGCAGAATTCTAAATAGAGGAAGAACTTGCCCCATATTCTAAATGTCAGTGATCTCAGGCTTTCTCAGACCACGCGGAAAATGTATTCCAAGGTTGAGGTGTCCTCATCTAGAATAGCTGCAACTAGCCATGTGACATTTATATCTGGGCATTGTTAGCTCAAATGCTCCAGCTGATCTTAGCTATCACAGTAGTAGATAGGGAGAGAGGTGTTGTCTCAGACAGACAGGACTCAAGCCTTTATAGATCAAAGTCAACCCCTGAATTTCTCTGAGAAAGTTATAGGTAGGCAATGCTGTTGGCCAAGAACTGGTTTAACAAGTTTTCTAAGCTAGCTCCAGCAAGCAGACAGGCAGCTGCATGCTATACCACCTGAAGCGTCTGTGTGAGAAGGTTAGCATCGTGTAGAATGCATTTAATTAATCCATTAGGAAGATCACAAAGGCTTGGATGACTGTAGTGAGACTCATATCTGAGAGAATTGATTATACATGAATTACCGAATATAGATGGAAAGAGACTTTCTTGAACAAAGAGTGGTCATTTTCCCTTGAGTAGATATCATCCCATGATACCTTCAAGATCCTTTCCTGCAGTCCGTTAGCATAACCATTTTCTCATATTCAGCTGAACACTGGGAAAGAAAAGGCACCATACCATCTGAGTCTGATTACATTGAGACTTGTGGCTGTCTTCCATATGATGGTGACATTGAAGCCCCTATCATCTCACATCCTCCCAGTGGGCTCACATCTACATTGAACAGGAGGGGTGACAGAATAAAACATTATTATGCCCTGATAGAAAAAGCACTAACATTTTGCAAGGTGACACCTGTGCCATACGCATAAAAGAGGATGTAGAAAAACAGAAGAGGTACTTCCTTTCCCTTATAAATTTTTTGGAAGAGGCAGCACCCATTGTGTGTGTTCCAGAGCAGACTGGCACTGGCCTATCGACAAAAACTGTCAAATAACTAAAAAAACAAGAGTCCTGTAGCATCTTAAAGACTAACAAGACTTTTGTGGGCTGCAACCCACTTCGTCAGATGCATGAAGTGGAAACCACAGATAGGAGGTGAATATATATGTCCAAGGGTGAGAAACATAACAAATGTTCCATACATACAAGCAAACATAACATCATAAAACACAGGAACAAATCTAAATGAATACACCCCCTGAGCCCCAACCAGGGTTATTCTATCTGCTACTGAAGATCCACAAACCGGGAATCCTGGACACCCCATCATCTCAGGCATTAGCACTCTCACAGCAGGATTGTCAGGCTCTGTGGACCCTCTCCTCAGGCCCTATGCCACCAGCACTCCTAGCTCTCTTCGTGATACCACTGACTTCTTGAGAAAACTACAGTCCATCGGTGAGCTCCCAGAAAACACCATCCTAGCCACTATGGATGTAGAAGCTCTCTACACCAACATTCCACACAAAGATAGACTACGTGCCATCAGGAACATTTTCCCTGATGATGATATGGCACACCTGGTAGCTGAACTTTGTGATTTTGTCCTGACCCACAACTACTTCAGATTTGGAGACAATCTTTACCTTCAAGTCAGTGGCACAGCTATGGGCACCCGCATGGCCCCACAGTATGCCAACATTTTTATGGCTGACCTAGGACACCGCTTCCTCAAAACTTGTCCCCGAGCAACCCTCCTTTACCTACACTACATTAATGACATTTTCATCATTTGGACCCACAGGAAAGAGTCCCTCTTAGAATTCCACTGGGATTTCAATAATTTCCACCCCACCATCAACCTCAGCATGGACCAGTCCACACGATAAATCCACTTCCTGAACACTACAATACAAATAAGGGATGGTCACATTAATACCACCCTATACTGAAAACCAACTGACTGCAATACATACCTTCATGCCTTCAGCATCCACCCTTACACATTACATGATCCATTGTCTACAGCCAAGCCCTAAGATACAATCGGATTTGCTTTGATCCCTCAGACAGAAACAAACACCTACAGGATCTCCATAAAACATTATTAAAATTACAGTATCTACCTTGGGAGGTGAAGAAACAAATTGACAAAGCCAGACAGGTACCCAGAAGTCATCTACTACAGGACAGATCAGATCCAGCAAAGAAAACAACAGAACACCACTGGCCAACATCTATAGCCCCCAGCTAAAATCTCTCCAACACATCATTAAGGATCTACAACCTATCCTAGCAGATGATCCCTCACTCACACAAGCCGTGGGAGGCAGACCTATCCTTGCTTACAGACAGCCCCCCAACCTGAAGCAAATACTCACCAGCAACCGTACACTATACAACAAGAACAGTAACCCAGGAACCTATCCCTGCAACAAACCCCATTGCCAACTCTGCCCACACATCGACTTTAGTGACACCATCACAGGTCCTAACCACATCAGCCATACCATCAGGAGCTCGTTCACCTGCACATCTTCTATGTAATATATGCCATCATGTGCCAGCATTGCCCCTCTGCCATGTGCATTGGCCAAACTGGATTGTCGATTTGCAAAAGAATAAATGGACACAAATCAGATATAAAAAATGGGAACATCCATAAGCCAGTAGGAGAGCACTTCAATCTCCCAGGACACTCTGTAGCTGACTTGAAAGTTGCCATACTTCTACAAAAAAAATTTCAAAAACTGACTTCACGAGAAACTGCAGAGCTGGAACTCATATGCAAACTTTACACAATCAGACTGGGTCTGAATAGGGATGGTTATCTCATTACAAAAAGTAATTGTCACTGTTCACACATTCTGACCGTCTAATCAACGGTTGTGAATAGCCCTAACTGAACTGACTTTGTTAGCACTGGCCCTTTCCATTGTTATGTTTCTCACCCTTGGATGTATATATATACCTCCTATCTGTGGTTTCTACTTCATGCATCTGATGAAGTGGGTTGCAGCCCACGAAAGCTTATGCCCACAGAAATTTGTTAGTCTTTAAGGTGCTGCAGGAATCTCATTTTTGCTGTACACAGACTAACATGGCTACCCCATTGGAACTTGTCAAATAACTGAACTCCTGGATGGATGTGGCCAATATCAAGTTTTTAAGAAAGGATCCTTTTCTATGCAGAGAAACATAGGTTTGCAAAACTGGATCTATCTGAAGCTTATCATGTCTTGAAAATCTTTCTATTCTATGGTTTTCTGTTGATGTCCATTACTGTACTATCTGAACCTGACCAGTAAAAGGGGCTGTTCTCTTAAAATAAGTTTCCCTGTAGAATGGCTAGTGCTCCAGCTGTAGGTCAAAACCTAATGGATCAGATATGACAAGGATTCATGGATTGATCAGCTAGCAGGATACTACATTCCTTAAAACAGTAATGAGGCAACATTTCTGAGAAACCTGGAGTTTCTGTTGAAGAGTTTTGTTTGAAATGCAGGTGAAAAATGAGATGTATTGTTCTCCAGACTTAGTAATTTGCTTGGCTCAGATGATTTACATGGAAGGCTGAAAATCTTATGAAATACCTAAAAGTGGTGTCCAAAGTGCCTGTGTACCTATGAAGATCAGGAACTACGAATTTTTTTTCTTGCCTTGGTTAATTACTTCGAAAAGTTTCTACCAATCTTCTCTTCAGCTAGAATCCCAAGGAAACAGTTGTTTAAAAAGGGATTGTACTTGGGCTTAGACTGAAAAGACGTTTGATATCTGTGAGCGTACTGTTGTACATTCATCCCAAGTTAGACCTGCTGTTCAGGATGTGATGCCTCTCGGGTAGGTACAGGGGTGGCCATATCTTGTAAAGTGACTGTGAGACCAAAAGACAAATCACTTTTGCTTCCAGAAACTGAGCTAAAGCAGAGGAAAAAAAAAAACATTGTCAGATAGAAGAGAGACCGTCAGTGTTGTTATATTTGGATATGGGAAATTCTATGAGATTCTGTGTGAAAGGAGGATATGAGAATATGATAATTGATTAGACTGTTGGTCTCTGGGTAAAATTCCTGCACTGAAAATCAGGATGTTACAGATACATCCTGATTTTAGAAGGTCTTGGGACCTAACCTTCATAAATGCACATTAAATTTCTATTCAGATTTTGGGTAGGGAACTAGGAACAGATACATACATAAATAGTACCAATAGTTCGATCTTTTAGGTTTAACAAATCCGAGTTTACGTGTAGAGAGCACTATAAGCAATTGCAATATTATATCAGCTGTGATTTATTCTAGTGACATTGGGTACAATTCATCTGAAAAAACATAGAAACCCTGATGCATTATCCCAGTTGATGTTTGCAGTGGATTTTTCACTTGTAAAATATTAGATTATTAGAATCTCCTTTTGGGATAATTTTCTGCTACTTCAAAAGAAGTTGTATTGGAACCTGGAAATGACTCTGCCCTTTAAAAACAAACAAAACAAAACTGTGGATCTATTGAATGACATAGCACAAATATTTTAAATGCCCCACCACTCAAGCCATATGCAGTTCAAGTAAATAATTTCACAGTAACACTGGGCTTTCAGTATGGTGATACCAAAACCCCTGTAAACCATATTTTTGTTAGAACTGAAAGAGTCAAAATAATAGTTTTTTATTAAAACTGTTTTTAATAAAAAAATAAGCGTTTTTTTTTGTGTGGCCAAATATTGATCAGGATATAGAATTGGTGAGTGCATGGGGTTGTTTTTGCCAAAAGCCCTAAATGCAGTGGCCTCTGTATCTTGCCCTCTCCGTGGGCTTAAAACTCATGACAGAGAATTTATAACAATCTTCAGAGAAGGAAAAGCAAATGTTCCTGATAAGAGTAATAGAAACTCAAGGTGGCCAGAAGTAATAGACATAGTTTAGACCAGGCTGGCTGCAACAGCTTTGGTGAGCCAATGTCTTTTTGGGATAGCTGCCAAGTTCTGCTCCTGGAGCTAAACTTTCACTTAAAAAGCTGCTAGTCTTGCAATTGTAAAGATAACCTTAAAATGTGAACTCAGTATAAAACAATGCAGTGATGTCAGTATAAGTCTGCAGACAGACTGAAACAATAGCTTTGAGAGCACTGGGAACTGACCTGTTTAATCTTAAAACGTTAACTCTGATACCTCAGTATGACAATTTAAACATCAACTTTGTTAAATTTTTTTCACTGCTGGTATCAGCATGAAAAAAACCAAACAGGAGTGATAATAAATGGTGTGATATTTCGATCTCATGAGTGGGTGGTTCTTGCGTTGTCGACAGAATTTGGGAGAGCGCACTCACTTTTTTCCCCCATCTCAGCCTAGTAGTAGATTTCAGCAGTAATACCTCTAGCAAAAGCAATAAAGTGTTTAAAAATGGTTTGCCCCATGAAGATTTCCATGAGACAGTGGTCCTTAATTATCAGATAGGTGGTGGTCCTTGATTCGTACATGAAAAATCTCAAATATCATTAAAGAAAAATAGTATAAATAAAACCTAAGCGATCAGGCAACTAAGATTAGACAAAACATTAAAGAAGCAAAAGAGGAACTTAAGCAATCAAGTCGGTACTGAGCCATCGTGGAGCAATTTTTTTTGTCATCTTCGGTTCCAATTAACACGACACTAAACTAGCAGGCTGAGTAATCTTTGCAATGTCAGTTTGAAACCAGATTTTCTGATTTACAACCTGTAATAGCAAAGCAAGTGTTAAGATAAACAAGTGGAAAAATATGAAAGCAGGAAATTTTTGAAGAACCAAGAGAACAAGTCTTGGAGATTACAGGGATGAGAGAGTAGAAAGAGGAATAAATGTAATTTAAAAAGTTCTTGAGTCAATGACATATCTTGAGATTTTAAATAATGAAATTATTAAGAAATATGTATATCAGTTGTTGTTGCTTGTAAATGAAATGTTGTCAGAGTCTGAAATTTTGGAAACATCATCTGAGTAAAACTCATGAAAAAACAGTTTTATCTTTCCCTAATTTGGAGGTTTTGTTTCTCCTGTTGGATAGTACAGAGCTTCAGCTGCATTGCATTGGGCCTGCATCAGCTCCTATGTGTATACAGACACTGTTACGGGCAATATTTGCCACTTAAGAAATTTATAAACAAAAATAGAAAGTCAGTTAGGACTGTTAGGGTTAAATGCCACCTCCACAGACGTCAATGGCAAGTTTCCCATTGACTGCAGTGGGCAGTGAGTCTCAAAATCCTGGTTAACAGACTTGCGCTCGTGGGTCTTGAGCTATTGTGCTATAAACAGCCATGTAGATACTCAGACTGGAGCTGGAATTCAGTCTCTGAAGCCCACCCCTCTCCTCTGTCAGCCCAAGCTCTATGACCCACTGCCGAGGGCCGCCACTCGCTATGTAGATGTATCCTGCAAGGCCAGGATTTCACTCTTAATTTGGCAGTGGGTGAGGGATATGTGCTATGCTAATTTTTGTGTCTCATTGAGGTAAATTATTGCTTATTGGGGAATAAATATTGAATGTGTGCTTTGCAAGTTATTTAGCATGGCAAAGAAAGGGTTCATTTTCTTGGACCATATGCACAGGGACTAAGCTGGAGTCCATGTGAGCCGCTGCATTCCTGTTGACCAGAATCACTAGGGAATAGTAAAAGGTGATACATTATTGCAAATTGTCCTGGACTCCAGCTGTGTCCATTTAATTAATTTGAGTCTGGTTTTGGATACAGAGCTGCTTTTGGAAGCTGATGACACTGGCTGTTTTAATCCATAAATTCCTAGGAGTCTCTTAGTCTTTTTTTTAAAAAAACACCCTTGGTAGGGCAATCTAAGCAGTTTCTTTTTGATTCTGCAGCACATAACAGCACATAACAGAAACCAAGTCCTAACAGGTAACTCTGCCCCCACATAGGTCCCGAACTCTATCCAATAAACACCAAAAAGAACTCAAACCACAGTAATCCTGTCCGTCAGACTGTCTTCACAGTCCACACATTACCCAGTATGCTATATAACCTCCTTCACCAACTTTTAAAAAGAAACAAAAATTAAAAATCCCATATTCCTAATTGGCAATGTGTGATTATAAGAATTTTCCTTCTTTAGGGACATGTTTATTTTACCACCTGACTGTGGTTTTATTGAGTTATGTATGATCATGCATAACTTATGAAAATGTTACATGTGTTGCACATTGCCAAATGGCATATATTACTTCTATATATACTACATATGTGGTAGTGTTTCAATGTGATAACTATGGAGGTCATATGATAAATTGTGTTTATCATGCATCTTCCACTTGCACTCTGCCCACTAATCCATTACTCCCAGGACTATTTATAACAATCTAAACTATGGAACAGTTTATAACAAGCTCTATTTAAAAAAGAGCAGCAGCCAGATAATTTTTTTTCTTTTCCCTACAAATGTGGATTTTCCATCAAAATTACACTATTCAGCCCTCAACTGTTTTAACGTATGATATATTGCAATCTATTGGAGCTAACAATAGCTTCTAAATATATACTTTACAGTTGCTTACAGTACGCCATTCTTGGAAGATCCCCGTATTTACAACCTTAAGACATTATAGCTGGGAGAGCTATTTTAGGTAATTTTTAGAGATTTTTGAAATTTTGTTAGTTACAGTTTGTCTTTACCTGCATGGCCAGTACATTTGGGTTTATGGTAATTAAGACACCTGATTTTACAGGCTAAGAGAGAGTTTTATTTTTATGGGTACTATTTTAAATATCTAAAATATTGCTAAAATAGGGGCCGGGGTGGTAAAATATATGGCATATACAAAATGCGTGATGGTGTGATGTGATGTGATAGAAAGGTTTTATTGTTACTGGTGGAAAGATCTGCATAACTTATTCATGGGTTCACCACTTGCAAGTAATGTGGCCATCCAAGCAGATGCTGATTAAACCTTTATACTACACTGTTATGTATTCAATGTATATTATCTTTTATATATTAATGCTGTTCCTATCATAAGGGTTGAATAGGTTTGGAGGAAAGACCTATCCAATTGTTGAAAGTTTCATAGAATAGAGAAAATATATGGAGTACCAGAAAAGTGGTTTTAATACAGAACTTTTCATCCCTATTGCCTTCTTAGTTTGAAACTCTTATTAGACATGAGATATGCAAATATGTCTATTTTGCCATTAGTAAAGGCTCACACATCACAATAGAAGACTAAATACTAAAGTAGCTAGATCTTTTAGAACTGTATGTCAGATCATCCTGTTTCATAGCCTTGCAATATCCAAGTGTAATGTGGTCATGTTTAAGAGAGAATTTAAATGTGTTTCCTTTAGTGCAATAATTGATCAGCAACTTTTCATCAATGTGATATTTTTTCTGTTGCTTTTCATCATAGAACCTTAGAATTTAGAGAGAAATAAACTATTAGATCAACTAATAAATTTCCTGTCAATACAGGATTGGTCCCCATTTGTACATATTTGACCAGTCAGTATTACTATTGTTTATTTAGTCTCTGTAGTTTTAAAAGTCCTAAAAGAAAAGGCTCCCAACATCTCCCTTGGGAGATTATACCATAGTTTAATAGATCATACTGTCAGGAAGTTTTTCCTGATGTTCTTTTTCATTCCCTCATTCTTTATTTCCTTCCCATTACTCCCAGATTATACTTCCAAATAATCCAGCACATATTTGTAAATGTCATGAAAGCCAATAACTATTGCTTTGCCAAGCTATCATAATTACCTCTTTTAACCTTTCCATTTAAATCAGTCCATCCAGATCCTTTAACAACCTGTTTCTCTCTGATTTGTCAATATCTTTATTATAATAAATTGCCCCAGAGTTTATGCATTACATTTGTTATATACTTTAAGAGCCCTTTAAAATTCACAGAAGAAATAATCAGTTTCAGGTTAGGGTTACCAGTTGATGTTTTTGCTTTATTATTGCTTACTATTAGGACTATTTAGGGCCAAATTTAGCTCTTGGATAAATGAGCACATAGATCAAAGAAAGTTGCCAAAGTTGGGTATATATGTATGCTGAAGATAAAATTTTACTCTGATTTTGTCATAGGGCTAAATTCAGACTACCTCTTATATACCCTGTACATCTATCCATGGAAAGAGTTAATTAGGCTCATTATACTATTGAAATGTACACAGTTCACACTTTTCAAGTCCTCTGTGAAAGGGGCATAGTCTGGTGGGCCTTGGGCCAGATGGCAGCATCTACACATTTTAGCATCTCCTTCTCTGGCCCCCTATGCAGCCTTCTCTGCATTTATCTCCGACTTCTAGCATGTGCAGAGAGCAAACAGCTGTGCACTTGTTGGGTGTACATTCCCAGGCCAGCCAGAATACTGGCCCTGACTAATCTGTGTTTCTGTTAAGTGATTCAGCCCCTGTATTTGACCAGCTGAATCGTACTATGTGAGCAGCACGACTATTATAAAATATGAAAATCATATTACGATTGAAATAAAACTGAGCAGAAGGTTACTGTGAATCAACTGTTTGGGGTCTGTTCTGCTATTGGCTAAGTATACTAAATATAGATCGATACATTAGTTTGTAACGATTACATACTCTGGTGCACAGATACTCCGGTGATGAGTGTGCCACAAAACCCTAAGAGAAGTTGGTAGTGTTTTTAAACACAATGTGTATATTTCACAAGGCATTCTTTTGGTTTTGTTTTGTAGCCTAACAGCAGTGGTCAAGTAGTAGGGAAAGTGCCTGGCCATTTTACTCCAGTTTTGGCACCCTCTCCCCATCACAGTGCGGTGAGACCTGTGACCCTGACAATGACAGATACTAAACCCATCACTACATCCACTGAAGGTGAGACATCTTCACCTACAGCAACCAGTAAGTATTTCTCTAGGAAACAAAAAATGTCCATCAAAAGTTCGATATGATTTCAAATTAAGGCCAAAAAAGGTGCCTTTTCCTACTATTTGACCAGGTGGATGCTCGTGATTTAGATTGAAAGCAAACGTGATCGGACCACAAAGCTTTTCCTCCTCAAATTTTAGTCATACCATCATGTTACATAAATTGATGTTTGTGACATTATAACCAGAATCTAAAAGGAAAAGTATATTTATTTGAGCACCACCCATTGACAAAGAATGAAACACGATTGTTCATCTAAGGTGGACATTGTTATGACATTGAGAAGCACACTCAGATTGCAAGGTTTCAATTCACCCACACTTGGATTCCAAAAAGAAATTAGATAATTGCTCCTCAATGAGCTTTCCTACAGAAATCAATCTTTGTTACAAAGCATACTGAATCAGAGCTATGATAATTGCATGTTTATATAGGTTGTGTTGTTAGCAAATATAAAATGATGTGGCATACAACAAAGGAAATTTTAATCCACTGTCATTGATGCTACAAGGGTTGGCGGCTTAACAGCATCTGCGTTTTTAACCCCTTGAAAGTTTTATGTACCTTTGTACAATATGCTCAGCACCATATTATTTATCCTATTATCTTCAATGGAATTGCAACCATGGAAGTATGTGCAATGTACATACTAACATCATTTGGTCATTTCTATTTTGGATAACCATTTCATATCCAGTGATACGCAAAGGGTTATTTTTTACCTAGCTTCTACACTTTTGTTAGCAAAACTGAGTAAATATTGTTTCTGATCTTTTAGGTCTTTAGAGGGCCAACATTATTGATACTGATTACTGGCAACATTTTTAGAAAATAGTCCCGATCGGACTATTTAGAAGATCTCTGCGCTGAAATTTCTATCTTCCAAAATGTAGTTAGAGCCTAAACTAGGTTTGAGCCAAGCCAACCAAACAAAAAATAGTTTACATAAAAGAATATGGATTTCTGTAGGGTCAGTTCCATTAAAATGGATCATTTTAGTCACATTAGATATCTAAATTGTGAGTGTGGTCTCTAGACACTGGATTATAAATAATCAAAGCTCTAAACAGTATTTTTTTTAGATATTTGTTACTTTAAGATTTTATTTTATGAAACAAAATAGAGATTTAAATGAGTTTTGAGCAAGCAATGCATAAGGGGGAAACTGCATAAGTATTACAAAGTTAAATAAGTAAGTCCTAAAGATAATCTGGGTGTAAAACACTGTTGTTTAATTATGAATTGATTAATAATTATATTGATAGGATTATGGAAGTATTTTAGCTATTCTTTTGGGACAGGAAAAGAGGCTTCTGGGGGGACTAAATGTTGGGAGTGGATTAACACTCTTACTGGTGGTTTACTGTGCAGATGGTGCATCTTTGAGGTGCTGCTATTTCTGGTATGTTCAACAACAAACAAGAAGTTCCTGCTTAAGCCTTTCACCTCAGGAAGGGAGAGGAAACTTGGTTCAAATTTGGCTTGGATTATTGGTGGTTTCATCCTTGTTCCTGTTGTCAAGATCACACAATGTGGCACAATTGTCTGTGCTCAACAGAGGCCATGGCCTGGCATATGAAGGGAAGGGAGATCAAGTATGACATCAGAGCAGCAGGAAGAAGCTTGTACTCTACCTGGCCACATTAAGGCCTAGTTCAGGGAGTCTTTTTAGAAGGAAACAGACCTTATTTGTGCACTAATAATTATGCAGGTATTTAAGAGTGAAGCCTGGTATTTTCAAAAGAGTCTAAAAGAATTAGGCACTCAGTTTTACTGAATTTCGGTGGAAGTTGAGCACCTAACTCTCTTATAGGCCTTTGAAAATCCCAGCCTAGATGTTTGAAATGAGACCTCTTTCTGCATGCAGAAGGTCGTGAGCAGCTTCTTGCCTATACAGCTTTTGTTCTCTGTCACTAGTGCTTGTAAATTAAAAGTGTTTATGTACAAATCCCATTTGAGTTTGCAAATTGTATGCACAAGCGATAGCTCACACAAATTACTTGCACACGTGAAAATTTGCCAGTAAACAAAACAAAATTAACAAAAGCTGAAAGAAGGTATCTTGCTGCTGGACAGACATAAAACAGTCACTGACCTTAATATTCATGCCCCCAGAGGGCTTCACACATGCATTTCATGGGATAATTAGGCCCTAATAGTTTTTTTTAAACATTGCACATTCATTTTTAATAAAAGATTAATTGCAAAAAGACTAAATATTTTGTTTGGCCAATAAGTTGCCGCAAATATTGCTTAAACATAAATGCTGTCATTGTTTCTGTTTAGCCAGTTTCAACCTAATCAGCATATAAAAGCAAATGATTAACGCTGACTTTGTTCAGAAATATAACAAATGAATTGTTCAGAACTAGACAGAACAACAGACTTTGATAACATGTCTGTCAATAGACTCTGGGGTCTGGAATCACGATTTATTTCTAATATCTGATCCATTTTTATGGCAATCTCTCAGTGAAAGCTGTTTGCTATAAAAAAAACCATGTTAAAAAGCCCTCAGAAATTCAGAAGGTTTTTTTATGTATTTGCTATATGATTTTAATATCATACAGCCAATTAGCTAAAAACTCTATTCAACTTCCTCACTCTGTTCTCAGTCTTCATGTCCACTCCATATTGGCAGCTCGGCTTTGTCCTTTGCCAGTTGTGATGATGATTGTTGCAATGTGGTCATCTATACACTATGAAGTGGAGTGAGATCACATAGGCAACCAAGAGCCATGAGAGGGTAATGGTTTTCAGACGCTACTGATCTACGCCAGATTTGAATGATGACCTACAGGTGAAAGGTTTTGTATCCCTTTACCAATTGCTTGAGCCACCCAGTCCCCTCACAGATTTTTCTAAGCTTCTGCACCATAGAAAGCAAAAAGAGCCTTTACTGTATTGGCCCCTAAATGACTGCTGTTTTCTGGTTATGTAAAATGGCTGAATGTTTAACATTATGCTGCACAGCAAAAGTTCTCTGGTTAGTGCTGATCACATTGTATCCTTTTTCCAAAGGACTGTAAAGATTAATTTCATGCCACATAAGCAAATCAAGCTTTAGATTTCAGTTTTAAGTAATTAACTACTTTTCCCAGACAAATTTTGTGATGGATGTTCACAAATTGAATTAGTGTAAATTAGTAGGTTCTCCTCTCGCTCATACAGTGTAAACTCCATTGACTTCATTCCTTGGATGTTTATATTAGTGTAACTGATGTGTATTAGTGTAACTAATATAAATTGGAGGCCATAACACCTTAGAATGTAGTGCTTCCTTTAACTATTTGTAAAATTCTGCAACCAGAGGAATTCTTATTTTAACTACAAGCCTGATTCTGACCTCAGATTCACACATGCAGCTTCCATTGAAGTGGATGGGAATTGTACATGCTGTGCACCGAAGGGCTGAATTTGGCCCTATGTTTCTTTTGCTTTACTAATAAAAGTAATCAACACACTTCCTATACATTGCAAATCATAACTCTGGTCTCTTCTCTCTGTACTTTACATGCACAGGGTAATAGTTGTGACAGGTCGCTATTTTTATCAATGTGTTTTGTTCTTCCTTAATCAGCCTATACAGCCTCAGGCACATCCCAAGCCAATCGATATGTGGGACTAAGCCCAAGAGACCCATCTTTTCTACACCAGCAACAGGTGGGCAAGTTTCACATAGGTGTAATGATATAGACAAGTTTTTAAAATAGTACTTTTCTACATGCTGCCACTGAGATCTTGGATTAGAATGGGACCTTAAGAGTTTCAGTATTTGTCATATGAAGACTAGATGCTAAAGACAAAAACCCCTCTAGAAACAACAACATAGCATATGCTTTTCTTTCTTAGATTTGTGCCATATTAAGGAACTTTTTAATAATGCCCCCTTTTATTTTAATTTTATTTTTATTCCTTAATTCTTTATAAAGCCTCCTTTTATTTTCAAAGAACTTAAAAGTAGATTCTGTAACTGGATGTTAAGAATATGTCTGTATAAAGTGTGCAAGGGACAAAACTGAGAACTCATTTCAAAACCATTCAAAAATTAAGCAAAATGAAACAGTACAAATTATGATTCTCGAGCTATTTCATATTTTCCAGATGTTTAAGCCTACATTTCTGCATTTTCGTTCCAGAAGATGAGTTATAAAACCAAATTCTCAGTGCAACACATCATCATTCCTGATTTAATAGGTTTAAATTGATTTGCTGATTTCAGATGTGATAAAAACACGTTTTTTGTTCTGGTTTCTTACATCATTTATGTTTCAAGTAGCATTTTAAATTTCACATCTCATTAATGCTGTAAATTTAATGCAAATGAAGTGTTTACCCAAACTGTGAAAATATACAGCTGAGATTAATGGTGGTTTATAAACAAATTAGCTGCAGTCAGTAGTAGTGCCATGCAAATACAGAAATCCCACATTGCTAGTAACAGTATAACACAAATAAATGCAGACACTTTAGAACGCAAATATATTTTATGATGCGAGTATATTCTGCTACCAGATCTTGACAGCAGAGGAGTTTGAAATTAACAGCATGTAAAATGTTACAAGTTAAAAATTGAATATGGCAGGAAGAAAAGGGCTGTTAAGTAGTTCTTATTATTTATTGTACTGTATTTTTTCGTAGGCTTGGGTTCCTATTGAAACCCATGCCTGTTTTATTTTAAGCAAATCCTACATACTATGTGTGTGTTGTGACATGGCTAAACTGTGCTGCATCTGAAATTCCCTATCCCTACCCACTCCAAGGCAAAGGTGGCAGTATGTATATATTAAAGATCACTATATGCAAAGTTCAGAGATGATCGTTTATTCAAGATAATTGACATTTTGCCAGCTTTGTTAACCAGTGAGACCTAAGTGAAAACATCTGTATACAGTTATAAAAATACCAAATAACAATTAGTGGTTATTGCCAACCATTGGCTTTTCACTACGTTTTTCTGGTATTTTTGTTTTTTCACCTTTCTAAGATTGCTGTAATATAAAATGTGTCATAATTACTATAATATGGTTCTATTTGACAAATATACAGTAAGTGTTCATTGTATTTTTAAACATATGCAAGATTTATAGGTTTAAAACTTGTTTTTTTAAAAAACCACTGCACACATTTTCTGAAATACTTTTGCTGTGAAATTTTAAATATTATTTAATGACAAGTCTCTGACATCCAGTTAATTTTGGGATTTGCAAAAGAAACTTAAATATATTTTGTTTTAATTTATTGGTCCTCTTCAGCTCCCTATTTTTCTACAAATTTGCTATTTGATACTTTTTATTCTCAAGAAAAAGTTATAGAAACTCTTACATCCTTAGACGATACTGTTAGCCAGCCTAATTTCCTTGTATCTCCTGTATCTTTTTTGCCTTTATAATATATTTTCAGAATAACTTTGGATAATTTCAGCAGTGTCATTAAACATGTTACCAAATGGTTCAGAAACAAAGTAATTTTACATATTTTGTGCATGGAAGTTTATACATTAGTTTCAAACCTGGAAAATGTATTCTGATTCAATGCCACTGTGTGATTCTAATATTTTAAGTAGAGAGTTTTATGTCAATATTTGTTGTTTATTTAAATGTACCAGTATTTTGACATCCATGGGATATACAGCAGAAGCCCTATAGTAAAGTGAAAAAGTATATAATAGATTAATCTCTGCTATGTAATCTGTATAGGTTTTGAAATTGCATATGATTGTATATATGTGTGTGTGCATGCGTGCTTCATATATACATATATAATATTAATTAAAAAATTAGGGAATAGTTGCATACATTGAAGGCACAAAGAATTTTAACCACAAATTAAGATTTTTAGCAGCAGATAAATTGAATATAGTATATATAAGTACAGTGTATATAAAATAACTTTCTAATGAATTGTTACCTTCATCCTCTTAAATCCTAAAAGGCTCTCAGAGATGACATTGCCATACATGTTTATTATCCAGAAAAAAACCCACCAGAAATTGTCTAAATGACTTCAGTAGATAAAGGTTATCCTTTGGTAAGGCTGAAATTAGATTGATTTACTATGTCCTTTCATTACTTTACAACAATTTAAAAGAGAGCACTTTTCTTATGGCAGGTTCTGAATGCATTTAGTTTAAAGCAGCCCATGATGAATGAAAAGGAAAATCAAGGGGTCCGTGAAATAAAGGCAATCCATCATTTTATATTAGCTGAGAGAAATTCGAAAGTAGAAAGTCAGTGGTTTTCGTTCCAGAGATCTTTTAAACATTCATTGTACCCTTTAATATGCACTGACCCCTTAAGAATAAATATTGTCACAGGTATGTTCTTTTACTTTGTTGTAGGGGCTTTATAGAGATTTATTCTCTCAGGTTATGAGATATATTAATGCGTATTATTGAGTGCTTTTTTTTGTTATTAAAAAAGAACCACAACATAGCCTATATAAATTATAGTAACAACCGTAAATTTAAGTTGGATGTTATTTTGTGACTGTCTCTTATAAATAGATTTTCTGCAAAATAAAATGACAGTTGAGTCGAACTTCCAGTAAAACCCTTTATTATAGCACAAAATTGCTGGAATGCTTGCATTTAGATGGGAAGCATTAAATATAACTTGGAAATATTGTGTGTGCGTGCTCAGATTTGCACACATGTAGCACCTGTGGGAGCAATGCATTTGCATTTACTGATCTGAATAGCAAGAAAAATACACTATTACACATGTTACTTAGCATGCTACGTTGATAGTTAGAAAGGCAAAGTTATGATGAGGAATTAAAAATCTATGCAGTGTACTTTTTGTTGTAATCGTTGGTTGGCTAGTTGCTAATTGTCTTGAAATGCCAGGTACTTCAAAAAAGAAACATCAACAATAACATAACAAATATCTCACTTTAATTGCATCTAGAGAGTCATCTACATAAGTAGTGCTACATTAGAAAGGTGCTTGTAAAACATCTTAATGTTTTGTTGTAATTCTTCCTTAGGCTCCCAAAATATCTGTTATAAATTGTTAATGACTACTTATTTAGAGTGCAAAAGTTTTCCTTAATTCATTAATCAACATGCAAGAATTGTTAACTATTGGTAATGGACTCATGTTTCCGGGGATGTTGCTTAATCAAATGTCTCCTATTTAGTTATAGTTAAAATTTTATTTTAGAGTTAGAATATTTTAGTAAGGGTTTTGTTCTTAACTTTGCTTTGGAAGTTGGTGGGATCACTTTATGAACTAACGAATTCTCCTTTGGCACACGGTGCTATCTATGCTAAGAAACGTCTTTATTGAAATAGGAGGTTTACATAAAAGGAAGGCTGGGTAATCTTCACAGCACTATGGGAGCACCTCGATCTCTCCCCTCCCCCAACCGTCCTCTCTCTCCAGCTCATCTACACATTGTTTATATTTGAGTTGTAGCAGACATTGGAGATTCATGTTTTCCAAGTCTAGACTCTCAGAAAAATTAGAGTAACTGGGTCGAAATCAACTAGGTTACAAGCAGGCTCAACTCCTCTGAGCTCCATCGAGTTGTGTCGGAGTTTCATTTGACGCCTCAATCTTGGGATTGTAAAATCATAACACAACAATCATAGTGAAAAAAAAAAAAAGGTCATTTGCAAAACTCCATGTTAATGGACAATAGAGCAGATGGAGGGATGGTGGCATTTGTTTAGTCTCATTCAGTCTATATCAGTGTGAATTCACAAAATATAAACTTTGTATCCTTGAAACTATAGGATTCTTAGCATCTGATCAACATTACTTCTGGATTTAAAGTTGTTATGCTGCCAGAAACACCACTCCTTGATTTTACCTATTTAAAAAGAGAAAATATTTATCCTTTTGTTCAGAGCACATAAAAGGTAATGGCTTCACAATTAGTAAGCTTCCTATTGAAACGAAAGAAATAAATCAATAGAGTGCTTGCACTTGGCCATGATTTTGACACCCAAAATTATTTAACTTTTAAAATATCATTGAGCTTTTAGAAAGAGTAAGTGGGAGGACATTTTCACTCTTTCATTAGGAGAGCAGTCAAGCAAAGACAAATGGCATTAGTGAGGAAGTTATCAGCCTGTGATACCAGCAACCTTTAAAACCTTATTCTCTCATAGTCATATGCACTAGCTAATGCTGGGCCCAATAACCGAGTAGCTGCTAAACGCCTCAGATCCTTGTGTTACTTAATACAGCTGCATGGACTTAACTAGAGCTGGAGTTTTAAGGGTGCATGATTTTTCATACAGCTTTGACATTTATTAAATGGTCAGGTTCCCATGTATACTATATTAAGAAACACTTCAGGCATCTTAAATGTATTTTCAAACTAGAAAACTGTAAGCAGCTTTTTGTTTTTATTTAATTGTTTCCTATACACAAGATTACTCTTTTCAAGCAGTTTATCCAATAGGAAGTTGTTCTGTCCATATGCAACCTTTAGTTTTCGCATTCTGCTATTCAGAATGGAAGCCCCTTCGTACCATGGGCTGCTGAAAATGTAAACTGAAATGACCACCAAAAACAGTTTCTGGTTTGAAAATGTTTTGGATGGCACATCACTTTTGCTTAAGGCAAAAGACTGAAAGAAGAACGCAAATGGACTCTTAACCAGAACTTCTCAATAAAGTCAGGAAACAGGTTATCAGCACTTAGGCTGTTCTTATTGTCTCTCTTATCATAATTGACAGTTTGACGTAAAACTGGATCACATGACTGCTAGGGAGGTATGTAAATGGATAAGAGGTCACCTTTCACATATGTTTGCTGGAAAGGAAACACATTTAAAGGAAGTTACAGTCAAAACAATGACAGTATGCAAATGTTTAGTTTTATGGGCTTTTCTCAAATAACAAAAGTCATAGCACAGTCTCCTGTCACTCACTCGTTTTTCCAAATGTGTGTTTACCTTTACTGGTGATCAAAAGGGCATGAAATAAAGGTTAATCTTAGTTAGTAACTTTATTAAAATATGGAAATATAAAGCCTGCTTAAATATTAACCCCTAACATTATTTAAAGGATTGTAAGTCTAATTTAAAAGAGGATTGTGTGGTTAAAACTGCAGGATGATTGTGCTACTGAAGTGTCCAACTTAAACTAAAAAGAGATCGTAGAGTCAAGGTAAACATTCAGGGCCCAAATCAGGATTGCTCTGTTGCCCCTTTGCTCTGACATAATGAGACTGAGGAGCAATCACATGGCACCCTGGGATTACCTTCAGTATAGCAGGCTCTGTACAGCCTCTGTGCCCCTTCCCACTCAGTAAGAATTGGGGTGGAAGTGTATTCCAGAGGTAGTAATGGGTGCAGCTGCCAGGCCCATGGAGGCTTAGGGCAGCTGGGCACATTAAAGCTGCCCTACCCTGCTTTGGGTACAGGTGTTCCCCCTCAACCCCTGAATTTGGCCCATTGAGAGGTGTTTCTTTTTTTCTCCCAAGGATAATTTTCCTTATCCCTGTTGTATGTGGTTCTGTGAGTGAGGAATATAAAACCCTTGGTTGTCTCCTGTGGTACAAAGGTTTTATCTGAGGGCAGTTTGAATGGAATGTCTTGCTGACAAGTGAAAAAAGTAAAAGTGCCGTATGCAGGCGATCCCAGCTTAGTGCTGGTAAGGCCTTTATACTGCACCATCCTCTCTCTCTCTCTCGCTCTCTTTTTTATATATATATATAAATCTCAAATATTTTACAAGCTTTCTAAAACATTTCAGATTGGTATTTTCCCTCTAAAATATGTTTCTTATGCATTTGAAGTGTTTTAGAAAGCTTGTAAAATATTTGATAGGGAGTATTTCTTTAATCCTTTTGCTTGTAACCTACGTGCTTTAGTTACTAAAAGTCAAGCTGAAGGAGAGAGAGAGAGAGAGAAATCAAACTAGTGGGTCAGATCCTGGCCCTCGCTCAGGCTGCTTCATGCCACCTAGCAACATGAAGTGGCAGGAGAGCTGATCTAAAGGAGCAGACAAATTCTCTCTCTGACAGAGGTGAATTCCTGTGTGACATACAGGCAGCTTTCTGCCACTCACTTCCCATCCTCTACATAAAAGGTCTACCAGGGTGAAGTGAAGTGCTCTGTGTTCTGTCTGATTCCTGGGTAACACAATGGCATTTGCAGATGGCATAATTTTAGTGCAGCCCTCAGGTGCTTATAAGTTACACTGGGGAGCTGTTGGCCTTTTGTTGGCTCCAGAATGACCGAAAATAACACAGAATAGTCATCATATTAAACTCCAATGTTTCACATTGTTCCAAAGCTAGAAGCAAGTCTTATGTGTCCCATTACAAAGCTTAAAATCTCCCTTTTTCAGTGGTATGAAGTTCCCAGTTCTCAGGTGCAGCACAGCCCTCTCAGTGCAGGGGAAAACAGGAGAGGTAAGGTGCCCCTCTGGGCTTGCAAGGTGTCCTCTGAAGGCAGGTTTAATGCTGTCTTCACATTGCCTACTCCATGGAAATCTTCCCCCTCCTGGAATTGAGTCTGTTAGGGCCCCTTTACACTGCTCCAGCCCATTGACCTGGAGTAACAATTTTACCTCTGCAGTGACACAGGAAATCAAATTTTAAAGAGATATTTCTTTGGCCCTTACTGGCCCAGAGCTAAATCTTAGCCATACTGGTCTTCAGACAAGGGTGATTTTGGAGAGGAAATTCTGTGGGAGGATGAAGAGGAAGCTTTTCCCTGTCAGGTTAATTTTGAAAACAAAATGGCGGTTGTTTGAAGCTGTTCAAAGATTTGGGACATTAAACGTTAGTCACAGGAAAGTGGGTAGACGTGCTGCATTTCTAGGCTCATGCTAGAATTATCTATCACATGCTTCTCTAATTTAGCACGTGTGTATAAGAGGTGAGCCAGATGAATAGCACTATACCAGTTTACACCAGCTGCAGAATCTAGCCCTATATATATCTGTATAGATGTATGTGTGCAACATGCATATATATATAGAGAGAGAGTTACAGTAATGTGTGTGTGTGTGCGCGCATAATAAATAAAATGTTTCATTAACATTTATGAATTAGATTAAAAACGCTCTTGGAGTTTGTGTAATTACAGATTTAGGATATTTGCTGTACATACTGAAATCCACATGAAAAGTAAGAGGAAAATTACTGCTTATGCACAGTAGCTGATTTATTAAATTCTAATGTATCAGCCATTTATTGTTTTCATCAGATAACAAAAGCAGTCAGATTATATTGCAAAGTAATGGTTTGCCAGATTTTTGAGTTAGACAAGTGCATAAAAGCATAGAGCAGCAATAAGTTCTGGTTTTGGCATTCTTTTGGCTTATGACTAGCCAAAGAGTTTTGTTTGGTTAGTTTGGTTGAAATTTTATAAAAAGGAAGAAAGAGTTTCCATTTTTAAAACTTTAGACATCATGTTTCAGCTGAAAGTGAATTTATATAACCAAGTTGTAAGCCCTTAAAATATACTTGTATAATGAAAAAGCTGACAGATTCTTAAATATTGTAGCACAAACATAACCACAATGCTACTGGCTAGAGTACTTGAATGTATGTATATATTTTATTAGGTCTTCAAAATAATACTGTTTATGAAATAGTTTCATCCAGTGACTACAGCAAAATGCACACACACATACCCCTTTCTTTGAGCATACTTAATATATTTTTTAGTTACACTCTAACAAACTTTTTTGACTGAATGTTTCCTTTTCTGGTTAATTTAATGTAGTTTAGTCATGCTTATAATAGGCTTTAGAAGGTCTCTTAGAGTTCTTTAGATAACAAACAAGAAACAAACCTCATGAAAACAGACTAACATTTCCATTTTTCAAACCTCAGCTGTAGGAAACTTAAGAGTGTAACAGACAGACAGGGTCAAGGCTGCAATATGGTCTGGTCTTTAACATATGTATTTATCAGGAAAGGACTGTAGTTAATTGCGCTACTGTGGATATAATTTCTTTTAGTTTGTTTGCCATAGTTTGCAACTTTTAAAGGCACTTAAAACTTGCATGGAGAAAGCAAAATGCATTTTATGCAATTAATCTCAGTGATCAAGTTGTCTTAAATGCAAAGTGGTGTATCATGCAAGATGTACAGTAATTTTATTTATAGCATGGGTATGCAGAGGTTAAAAACTATGCTTTTTGTATGTTTTTGTCTCAAGCCACAGAAGTTTACTTTCTTAAACATAAAAATAAGCAGTATATCTTTTCAATAAATCTGCTAGCACTGTAGGGCAGCTGTTAAACAAACAGAGCTATATAGGGTTACATGAACAATCTGAAGGGCAGAACTGATGATTTGGGGATCTGGGAAGAATTTGTTTCAGCTTACATTTAGTGCATTCCTCACTATATTTAAATGTAATAAAGTATTTAAAATGCTATTATTTTGAGTCTAGAACAAGATTAGATTATTTTATCACCTTTTGCTAAGTAACACCACTTTCAGTAACACTAAATTAATAAACCTCTATTACAAAATACATTTACCCTTCTCAAACAGTGAGAAAAAGGCATATAGTTTGTGTAGTTTGGGGACTTTTTCTATAGATTGCATGTCTTCTATGTTTCATCAAATGCATGCTTCAAGATATTGATTATATTTGACCTTTACCTAGTATGGATTACGTAGTACATTGCATATAAAACACAGCATTTTGATTTTCTTTCTTAAAATATTTCACTATTGAACATTAACATTTTCTTTTATTCCAGCTCAATTTGTAATCTAATAATGGCTAATTGTTATGTGCTAAACACTAGTTATTCTTTTATGCTTTATTAATAGAGGAGCGTATTAAAGTAGCAGTTTCTTAAAATTTAAAAAATAGGAATTTTATTTTTCAGTTTAATGGGGTCTTTGTTGTTTTGGGGGGATTTTGTTTGTTTTTAAGTTACTTCTTGGTAAAGTAAGGTTTTGTGCCATGTACAGTACTAGTTTGCATGTATTCATTTAAATACTAAAAACTGTAGTACTGCTCGATCCATATCTGACTGCTAGGTTTCAATTGACAGCTGAGGATTTGTGACTGGACCATGAATCAAAACGGCAGGCATTTATACCCCAGTGCCAGTGAGGATACATTGGGAATTACTTGGCAAAGGTAACATTTTAATTATTTCCCACTACACCTACACTACATCTAAAAAAAAGTTACATTGAGCTGCAGTATCTGTTTTAGCAGGCCTCCAGGAGAGAATACATGTCAAAATTTAACCAAAACATATATGTATAACATTTCTTGAATACACATTTACATTTAATGTAAATTGAACCATTAGAATATACTATAGTATATTCTATAGTATTTGGGATGCCAAATATTTGCTGTCAAGTGCAAAGCGTTTGTAATTTTAAAGGACTGTAGATTTTAGGACTTAAAAATTGAATCACAGTTTAAAGAACTAAAGTGATATATTTTGGGTCTTACAGGTTAATATGCATGGTGTGATTAAACCAATCAGTGACTAGTATAGCAGTCCTCTGTTGCGGGTGGAATTTTGGGAATGAATAATCACACTAACCATAGAAGTAGTTCTGACTAACAAGTTGGGAACAATTTGTATAGATTTAGATCACTAGCATGTTCATGAAGGTAAGATGTAAACCATGTCCTTTATAAACTACAATGGAGAATAATTAGAATTCATTTAATTCTTTGCATGCTAGAGAAACCTTAGCTATTTGTACAGAATCAATTACACATATATTATATGTGTATTATATTATACATACATTATACGTATACGTGGTTATGGTAGTAGTAGGGGTGCCTGTATGGATATAAAAATAGATGAAAGATAATAAACAACACTATTATGAGATATGTCAGTCTTTCAGTTCTTTCATATGAAGAATTCCCTTTGACATACCTCACTGGGGGAAAATTATACACATGATGAAAGGCCTGCGGATTTGGGCCCTTACAGGTGAAGCAATCGCTCTTCTCCACTTAAAATAATTTTTATAGACCTCTTAGAGGTATGTATGTTTAAATATGACAATGTATCATTGCCAGCATTTTCCAAATAGTTCAGTAAAATATATGTGTGTGTGTGTATGGATATATAAAATTTTGCTGTGCAATATACTGGATGACATATTGTGTTTTACTGTTGATTGCTAACATTTTTCTTAGTATTAACTTGGAAATGTGATGTTTGAAATGGCAAGTTGGGTATTATATATGAATCCAAACTAGTATTGTTGTAACAATATTAATACCAAATGATCTTCCAGCAGTTAGTTACTTGCTCAACTGCTTGTATTTTCTGTACCTTTTTCTAATAATTTTGATGTCTGGTAGAAATCTGAAATCCTGTTGAAGGAGCAAGGCCAGAAGAACAGTTTTCCACATCAGAAATCAAATGGTGTACAATGAATGGAAACATAACTTAGTGGGTTCACCTCAACTCCTTGAGGACTGTGATTCACATTATAAATCTCCATCATGTGATAATTGGTGCAGTTTTTATCCTTACTATCTAGAATGAATCCAAACTGAGGTACTGTATCACAGAGAGTAACTTATTTTCCCCCCAAAAGTATGTAACTTTCTCAATACATTAATAGGGGACTAGACTGGACAAGAACTTGCAGTTTATGAGCTCGTGATTGGGTCTGATCTGCAGATGGTGTAAAGCAATGTACTATTACGGTTTTGAGTGGAGCTATGCCAGTTTAGATAAACTGATCATCTGACCCGTTGTATTGTGGACTTCAGTTTTCATGCCTACCGCATGTGCTCCTTGGATGTAGGTTGCTAAAAGGAAAGAGAGGGGGATAATCACAAAATGTAGCCTTTGGGATTCGGGTACTCTTTTCAAACATCTATGAAAAAAGAGAACATAAAAGCATAAATGGGAGATACCTTAACAAATGGGCAGTTTTCTTGATAAAGTCTTTATAACATTACAAGAAAGAAACCTTTGAGCAATAAATCGTTTATGAACGTTGGGCAAAGCAATATTTCCTTGTTAAAAAGGAAAACTGAAAAGTTTTCTCCCACAAACTTTTTTGAACCACATTTCCTCCAAATCTGCAATACTCATTTTGATAGTCAGTAGAGTGACCTTTTTATAGAAAGGTTTCATGATGGTTTTAAGTTGCAACAACTAATATGTTCTGGTTCACTGATTTTTGAGACGTTCTGTTCACGGTTTCTATGCACTCAAGTCCAAGGATTGGTCGTGCCTGAAAATGAGTTTTTCTGTATGCACATAGATCAGGTGATGGAAGTGACCAAACTGAAAGTTTTCTCCATGCTGCACTGTCAGTGACCTCCCCTACCCCCAACTTGAGGAGGACCACCCTCTGAGAGGGCGAGAGGTGACATGGTCCCTATGCTTGTTCTTTTTGTGTACTTTGTCTTATCACTGGCTGCTAGTCATGCCAAACTGCTAAATGATCTATGGATTTTAAAACCTACTTTTAATTTATTTTCTATTAATCTACAAGCCTGATGTAATTTCTGAAGGAGTAGGAGCATATATTTTTCCAAAACATTAATTTCTAAAATCAAAGAGAAAGAGACAAAGAGAAACCTGAGTTATACAAAATAAGAAACTTGTCATCAGTGCACATATTTTTTTTAAAGCAGAGTATTTATGTGTATGGATAGTTATATACAAACTTAGATGTATACTTCAGTTGGTTAAAATAAATATATTGGTGTTAGTGAAGGAGAAGTTTACATAAAACATCTGTTCAACACCCTCAACAATAAGCAAAAACAGGTTTTTAGTATAATAGTTGGAAGTAATTTTATTTTGCGCCTGGTACAATGATTGCCTACATTTTTATTATCTATTTACTGTCTATATGATGTTTTTATTCCATTGAACTTTAGGACCTCAGTTCAGTAAATCATTTAAGCACATGCTTAAAGTTAAGCATGAGTAATTCCACTGATATAATGCTTAAAATTAAGCACATGCATAAGTTCTTCACTGAACCAGGATCCTATAGTTCTATGCTTTCCTTTTGCTGTACACCTGAAGATAATTTTTAGAACTTATCTAAATAAACCTGATTCAGATCTTTGCTGAGGTAACTGTAAAAAATAGTTAGACTCAAGTTAGAAAATACAGTTTCAAGCGCTGCACAGTAAACTAAAAAGGTATGTAAGTAAAAGGTACGAGTGAGTGAGAGAAGGACTCTGTGAAACATATAGGCTGAGTGCCTGATCCAATAGCTGTTATTAACCCAAATGTATAGTCATATTGACTCCAGTGTGATATGAAGGGATACAGGATTAGGCCTTTGTATACTAAATTTGAATATTTACTAGTAAGCCTTTCACAAACTGTGAACAAGCCACTAGTGGTAAAATGTACATTTTATCATGGATGTTGATCATTTTCCTATTATTCTGAACTACTGTAATTTATATTTTAAAAAACTGCTGCTCTTAAGGGTTAACTGTTACTTTAACATTACATTTACACATTACCCCTGCAAATGCACTAGGTTAGCATTTCCTGCTTTCAGTTTGTTATCTTGACACATAAGTACAGTACAACAGCTGGTTTGTTCCTGAAGCTCCTGAGGGGAGCTTTATTCTCAGAGTGCTGAATTTCCTTTTCAGCATTAGCTGTAGGGGTGTTCAAAATGTTCATTTTTTTAAGCAGTACTCTTCGCCCCTAGCACTACTCTGGGGCTGTGATAATAGTGCAGATAAGGCAGTTGAACAGAATAAACTCCAGTTCTTGAGGGAGTGGGAGGGGAAGTGGAAATTACTTAGAATCTTTTCCATACCTCTGTATCTTGTGTCTGTTAGAATCTAGTGAACACACAAAATCACTAACAACTGAATTATCACTAAGTGTTTCTATGGTTAACTGTTGCATTAAAAAAAGTTAACACATTTGGACAACACACACCTGTTAGAGCAAGGATTTTTTAAAATTTCCACTGTACATATTTGTTTGGGATAAAAGTACAAAATCAACTTTTGAAACTAAAAACGAAGTGAAAGTCTTCTGGTGATAAAAGTATTCATAGCAGACAAATGCAGGAATTTCTCATCTTTATTAATTTATATCGCTATCTCTTATAGTTTCACCCAACTCTGTAATAAAGAAAGATGTACAGAACATTGTTTCCTTTCCATCTAGGCAAACATCTTCAGAACACTTCCTAAGAAATTAATTGTATTCCAGCCAGACTTGCATGCTGCCATCCCACAGGAAATGGGTCAGCAATCCATTAAGATGCCATTAGATAATCTAATTTGGAACTTAATCTCTAAATTAACCATGCTCCATACTTGAAGCATACTTCAGAGAAAGAAAAAAAGTTTGTTTGAATCGATAGGGGAGCCGAAGCGTGAAGAAGGCTGTTTGTTTTTTCTGTAGCTGTGGTCACGTCTCAAGCCGTCTGGTAACCAGGAGAAACCAGACATGATGTAATTCCAGATTGAACTTGAACTTCAGGGATTTAGAATGGGGGAACAATGGACCATAGGAATCAATAATGTCCATTTTCCACATGATTATGTTTGGAGCTTTAAGTTAACCTTTATGGGAGAACCAGCAAGATCTGCAGTGCAACCAAAATGAGTTGATCTAGAGACAAGATGTTAGAGTAAAGAAAACAACTTTTCCAGGGATATTTTCTGAGTGGCTCTGCAGATTCCAGCAGGATTAGGAAAGTTCCCGCTCTGCAGTAAACCGGTTGCCTGTTCTGAGCATTCTTTGTTCACTTAGGTAGGACAAACTTAATCTTACGTTTCCTGTCAGATGATTTTTGGCAGCAGTCTTAGGGAAGGAGGAGCATGTTACAGAAAATTCCCAAGTGTAAACTGTACCTTTAACTCCTTGATGACGGTGGAATTTTATCTACTAGCCATTTTATCTCAAGTTGGTTCATTTTAAGAAATAAAACTGCACTTTTTTCTCTCAGCAAACAAGATGTTCACTTGCATTTAGTGTTGTGTTTACTAAACAAACTCCTAATTGTATTTACCAAAGTGCTAACACATGACATTTAATAAATTCCTGTTTTAAATTATGAAGTAAGTTGTGGAAGAAGAAAAGTATAAAATGCTGTTTTAAAAAAAACTATTCCTATTGAACATTTTGAAAAGAGAGTCCCTGTCACGTTAGAGAACAGGAATAGCCAGTCTGAGTGCTGAAATATGGTCCTTTAATTAACCTTTTCTTTGCTGCTTTGCAAATTTTTATGGTTAAGTGGAATTTTCCTGTTTTCTTGTTGTTTATTTATTTGGCCTAATACCAGAAACTACAGAATCCATTTTTCTTAGAGGATTAGCTCACATAAAAGAATCAAAACGTCCCCTGCAAAACATTCATGTGTGTTTTGTGAAGGACTCTTAGATCTCCTTTGTTTACTTCCTCTACCTACCACCCCTAGCTCAGGGACCCCCAAGACCCATGTATCTTCATGTGTGCTAGGGACCCTGTGCCCTCTTCACTGTCTCCAGGAATCCCACTCCCAATACCTTAGCTTCATGGCAGCTAGAGCTGGTGGTTGTCCTTGGCCTCCCCTCCCCCAACCTAGTTAGGTTCCACAGCACAGAGTGGGAGTGCACCAAAATCTCATTGTGAGCTAATGTTGCTGAGGACTTTCTGTGGTAAGAGGAAGAAACTCCTTCAGGTCCATGGAGAGAAGAAGCAATGCCATAGAAGCAGAATTCCCAGTGGAATTTTCTTCTCCATCTGCTAGATGGAGAGGATGATTTCTGACCAACTCAAGATTAAAAAATTTCCTAAATTGAGATATACTTAACGTAGTATCTTTTTAAATAAATGCACACTTCCTAGGTAGAATGTGGCAGTTGTTTAAATGCACACACCTGTTTAGAGCAAAGAATGACAGAAAGTACCATACTCAAGGGGGAATTAATACAGGCAGAATTAATATAGGCAGAAATACCCAAATTGGGATTTAGCCAGGACACCGGGGTTAACATCACTACTCCTGCAGAATGTCGTAGTGTCCACAAGTGGTCAGAACTTTAGCTTCAGGTCTCAACTGAAAGAGCATTTCCAAGCAGTACCGTGCCCTCGATTGCTGTATTGGGGATTGGTTCACTACGAACTCGAACTCAGAAGCACCACCTACTAAGTCGTCGACACCACTTTCTTCAGCTTCAAGGTGTTCTTAGCTCTTCTACCCAAAGTACTGATCCAACCTGACCATGTTTAGCTTCAGAGAGCTGATATGATCACAGAAAAGGTGGTAAGGCTACAACTAGAAATGACTATTTTAGGTGTACTTTTTAAGAGAGAGGTTTTCCTTTTTTAGATCGGAAAATATGCGTCAGAGACTTTTTAAGCTTTTACCACTGAAGTATTAACTGCTGGAGACTTAACCTCATATTGGTGCAAGTCTTGATTAGATTTATTCTTTAGTGCACTGAGTAATTTGTTTATTACTCTCCTCATACTAATGTAACCTCCACAGTGGACTGTATATAAATACTGTACTGCTTGTGGTCAATTCCAGTAATATTTTAATCAGAGATTCTTGAAAGAGCACTTAGTATCTTTAAAAGAAAATCATGGGCAAAATCTTGATTGAATTAACATGTGAAAACTGTAATGGAAAATATTAACCCTGTAAGACACTTGTAGACTGACTTTGCTATTTTATGACGTTTGTGAACAAAGAAATGATGGCTGTAGAACACCTCTGTTATTGGACAGTCTAGTTATGATCAGAAACGACCACTACTGTGACTAATAAATTTTTTGTGGAAGGATAATGGTACAGGGAGTTGGTAGTGGGGCTTGGAGACTCTCCTCACAATGGTGCTGGTTGGAATCTAGGTATGTAACTGAGAGCTGTTATCTGATGGCTGCTTATCCTGTAACCTTGTTTAGAAACTCATGTGGAATGCATATAGAGAGACATGGTGGGTGAGAGAATATCTTTTATTAGACCAGCTTCTGTTGGTGAGGGATACAAACTTTCCAGCTTACACAGAGCTCTTCTTCAGGTCTGGGAAATGTAGTCAAAATGTCGCAGCTAAATACAAGGTGGCACAGATTGTTTAAAATAAGTAGTTCACCCTATTTCAAAGGACCATTCAAGGTGACGTGGCCCACTAACACCTCTCCAGCCGTGGGTGGAGGAGTGCTAATGGGTTACAGATTGTTGTAATAAGCCATAAATCCAGTGTCTCTATTCAGTCCATGATTTTTAGTGTCAAGAAAGGCTAAGAATTTAAGTTCCCAGACTCAACTTTTGAAGATGTAGTTCAGGTTTCCTTTGAGGATGAGGACTGAGAGATCAGATACGGAGACATCACTTTGTGGAAAGTGCGCACCCACAGGTGATATGGTGTTTTCTCCTTTATCATTTTTCTGCATGAGTTCATTTGAAAGCATAGCAATTACCTCATTTCACTCACATAGTTGTGATTCGGGCAGTCAGTGCACTGGTTGAAGTACACCACATGCTATAGCATTTGTAGGACTTATGGATCTTGAAAGATGTATTGTGGGGGGTGTTGATCATCTTAGTAATGAAGATATATCTGCAGGTTTTGCATCTGTTGTTCTGGCAGGGTCTGGTTCTGTTATGAGTTAGTGTCCTGGTCTGTGTGGAGTTTGCTTCTGATGATGAGCTTGAAGAGGTTGGGGAGCTGTTTGAAGGCCAGAAGAGCGGTTTCAGGAAAGATATCCATCAGGATGTGGTCTCCATGAAGTATGGGTTTTAATTATTTGATGATAACCTATATGGGTTCCAGTGTTGGGTGGCAAGTGACAACTAGCAGCATGCAGTCAGAGGGGGGCTTTATTTCTGCATTGAAGCAGGTTTTCTCAGGGTATTTGAGTGGCCAGTTCCATGACACAATCTCCTTCTGTGGTGGAGTGTCCTTGTTTAGTGAAGGTGTTTTTAAGTGTGTCACGGTGTACATCCTGGACTTTTTCCTTGGAACATATTCCGTGGCATCAGAGTGCCCAGCTGTAAATAATAGATTTCTTGGTGTGCTTGTACTACTGGATCTATAAAGCTAGATGTGGTGATCTGTGGATTTTGGGCACCTGGGTTGAAAAATATCATTGATGTATCTCAGAAAATAAAAGGCGGCAGAGGGACTTGTCTAGTTCTCCACATGTTAGTGTGGTACCAGGGTCTGTGTGGGGGATTAGTTCAATCCCTTGGAGAGTACATATAATTCAGCTCTGATTAGGGGTAGTCTTGACAAATTGATGATGTTGGAGTGTCATGTTGGATCCATATGGTGGGTCCTTGTGCCTTTGTTTCTCCTGGAGGTGGTGCTCTGTGGGTTATGGAGTTGTTGTAGTTGGTTTCCCTTTTTGTTTTTGTGTTGGAGGCTGCCATCAGATTTTCTGAGATGCATCAATGATATTTCCATTCTCTGGACAGACACCTAAACTCCCTCAGACATTTCCACCAAAACAGCAGCAACCACCACTCATTCATTAAACTCCCTCTACAACAAGAAATTTGTATATGTGAAATATATATACAATATGTGAAATATCTGTTAACTACTTATGCTAAATGATCTGTTCTCTCTGTATTTAGCTGTGACACTCTGAGTAACTTTTCTAGACCTGAAGAAGAGCTCGATGTAAGCTAGAAAGCTTGTCTCTTTCACCAACAGAAGTTGGTCCAATAAAAGATGTTACCTAATATCTAAGGTATTAGATTGTCTAATACAATTAGACTGTTAGATAGCAATTGTCTAATATTCTGCGACCAACATGGCTACAAACAACACTGCATGAAATGAGTTTGTAGCTCAGCCCCTTATATAGCGAGCAATTATTCATGTCACAAAACCTACCAGCACAGGGCTCAATTATATCTTCTAGTCAGATTGCCTAGTAAGGACAGTGTGGAGCTGCTCTGTCCCAGGGAGAGCACCAGGAGACATTCTATCATAGAGAGCTGCCATTTGGGGCCATAGCGGCAACAGACCTCCTCATACAACTCTCCTTCCACACATCCAGCCAACACATCTGCCTGTTGTGTGATGAGCACAGCTTTCACTTGCCTCCTTCCTACCCTTCTTGGGTGCCCTATGGTGTAGGGAGGTGGGGTAGCATCTGTGCTTTCCTGAGGTCAGAGATTGCAATTCTGCCTGGCCCTTTAAACAGATCACACAGTAGTGGGATGAAGGGGAAGGTTATCTGTGCTCTTCACACCATTGCTACCCATATAAAGACGAGGCAGAATTTGACCTACAATTAGCTCTACTTGGCACTTTTGTTAGGAATCGCTTCAGAAAAGGATGTAATGGGCATGAAGATTGAACTTTCTTACTCTCACAGAAGTGCCCTCCAAATCATGGTTAAGGAACGGTGTCTGAGCATTGTGGGGAACTTCTGCCCAGTCTCTGCCTGTTCTGTGGCTAAACGGAAGATTGTGATCTTCAGAACTGTCTGTCTAGCACGTATCTTGAACTGAATTGCCATCTGTGCTTTCACTCACAAGTGTCTGCCCACAAGAGGTGGTTAAAAATTCATGACATTTACCATACATTTTACTGTAAGAAGTGTAGAAGTGCAATGAAATTTCAAAATGTGAAAGACAGACACCAATATCTTTATTCTTGCAGCTTAAAAGAGCCTGCGTTAATGGTGATTTAATGCTATGATTAATATTATTTGTATTACGCTGCACTCACAGGCTCCAAACTGAACTGGGGCTCCATTGTGCTAGGCAGTATATGTATTTCCACCATTTTGCCTTAATTCCTTTCCCTTTCCTGTATATTTTCTTATACTTGAAATTGACCATTTATAGATGGTAGGACAAGTCTGCCCTAAGAAACATCATTATATCAAACTGAATTCTCATAAGTATTCCTTAAATGCACCACGAGTTCTGCAAACTCTAGAAACCATTCATTTGGAAGTGCCAATGCTTGGGAGCAGGATAGATTGTGAGGGAGAACTAGCCACTACCAAGCAATTCACTTTAGATTTAAAAAAAATCATCAGACACCTAAGCTGTGATTCCATTTCTAACCAAAGCACTTGTATACAATGGGAATGAAATGTTTTGTCTTTTGTTAAGTTATTGTCACTATTATCCCTAAGAGTTTGAACTAAACACCAGAAGAACAGTCTGTGTCTTATAATTGTTAATGTAACCTACATACTGGAAGTAAGAGGCTTATATAACTCATATGGGATCTGCATAGTGTTAACGTATGAGATTTATTCTTCCCCAAGGATTCATAAACAGTATTGATAAATACATTGCACACTGCATTTGTGACATGGTCATAATGTAAGATGGGAGGTTTGAAAGGTTTAAATAAACATCTAAATTAAATTTGTTAGTCGTACTGCAACAACAGTCCTATTAGTCACTTACTGCAATTTATTTTTATTGAACTTTTTCCAAAAAAAATAAAAGATCAGTGTCTCCTCTGTGTAAGAAAGCTGCCACAAATAGTAATTTGTTCTTTATTTCTGCATAAATTTCTGTCTTTCATACACTATAGTCATTAGGAGGTTATCAACTTAAAAAAGAAAAGCCTGATCAACTTCCAGCCGCTAAATTGTGAATTTTCCAAAAAGATAACCTGTAAGCAGTTTATCTGGACTTCTTTTTTGCAGTGCAGATTATTTACATTTCTAATCCCATGGTGAATCTGCCACAGAATTTACATTCATTGAGTTACTCTTGTGTTTTAAGTGGCTAAGACATAAATCCTGAGCAGTCTCTCTTTAGGATATTTGTATTTATTTATTGCAATTTTCTATTATTACAGTTTCACATACACTGATCAGCAGGGAATCATTTTGGCTGTTTTTACTAGCTATCGCCTAATGCATTTTTTAACAGTGCTCATATTAAAATGGGATAACGAACAAAAATGCACTGTTGAACACAAATAGTAAAGGAAGATGAAGAGAGAGATGTTGAAACAATTAAGCCTCTTACATGAGACCTTGGTATTGAATATTCTTTTTTGGAACCATAATCTTTTTCATCAGATCATATTGGACAAATCTTTCATGTATAAATGGATTTAAGTCTTTGTGCATGGTTTAAGATTTATTGTACAACTATCTCTATTTTTAAGTAATAATAAGAAAAAAATTCTTTCTTAGGCAAACAACAATAAAACATTGAATTCACCAAAGTTCACACAAATGTTTTTGAGGAAGCAGGAAATTTAAGATGATCATAAAGTTTTACTAGATTTGCAAGAACTTATGTGAAAAATAGCAACACTTGTGGGCAAGTTTCTAGTGGGATGCACATTAGCATTCAAGGATATATGCATTTTGAAAAAGCCATTTGGTGATATTGTTTCTATAGACATTATTACATACATCTCAAGGTGATCTTGATCCATATAATTCACTGAGGCAGGCAGTTTTGGTCCCATGGGAGTTTAACCATTGATTGCAAGAGGGCAAGAGTGAATTTAGGCCAAAAATTTCAAACTTGGTTGTGTAAAGTTAGGCATCTAAATACATGTGGTCTGATTTTCAGAGATGCTGAGCACATGTATCTCACATCAAAGTCACAGATTTAGAAATGTTGGCCTTAGTTTCTATATTACACAGACATCTATTTCCAAATGAACTAGATTAAAAAGATGAAGAAGAAAATATTTGAGTAAAGGGAAAAGGCTACTTTTAACGTAGCATTAATTACCTGAAGAACATGGTCAGTGGACTTTTCAAAATTATTTTACTTTTTCTGTATTTGCACAGCAGCAGTTGAAAAGATTGCACAAAAATACCACATATAATCTTAATTATTCTGTATACATTTTAAGATAGATAAAGGAGGTGTATTTCCATCTTGATGTATACTCCTAACTCACATAAGCACTAGCCATGCGTGTGCATGTTTTTGGGGAAACAAGATCATAAAGGGATGATCAAAGAAATGGAAGGAAAAAAATCATTATTGCTTCCCTCATTCCCTTATTCACAGAAACATCAGATTTTGAAGCTAAGCATATGCAAATATTTTGCATGAAAAGTATGTATCAGATACACAATGTGTGTTCATTAGATGTGTGTGCACTTGGATTGATAGATGCCAAATGGGTACGTGAATATCCAGATATTTAGCGTGCACATAGCCACTGGATTTTTTGAGTACATTTGATGCAATAAACTAGGTATAAATGTAGTGCTTACACGTTTTCACAATGTGACCCAGAATGTATGTTTCCATTTGATATAATGGTCTCTCTCTTATCATGCTTATCTTTGTTGAACAATATATGGCCAATCTTTCCAAAGATTTCATCATTTATCCGCTTCCTGTTAAGCACCTAAATAAAAGGTTGGATCTTCAGAGAGCTCAGGTCTTTCAAAAGGGCTTTTTTGAAAATCTGGCGCCAATTGTCAGCACTGTACACTTCTGGAAATCTGACCTAGAATGAATAAAAACCCGATCTTGCAAATACTTTGCTACTGTGTGTAGTGCTTATTACTGATAGTTACTGCTTGGTAAAAATTTGAAAGTTAATGGGACTTAGATTCCTTAGTCTGATACCCAAACTTTTGAGTATGGTAACATAGGTTAGACATAGGTGTCTAAGTCACTTAAGCACTTTTGAAAATGTTACTGCTCTGTGACTTCAGTGGATCTACTCATGGTAGTAATTTCTACATGGGACAGTAAGTATTTATACAGCGGGCATAAGTTACTTGGCTGTTACTGTAGAACTGGAATAAGATATGCCCCCAACTTTTTAAAATGTCTGAAAAATGTATGTCTTCATGCATTCAAGTTAAAAACATTTCTTCTTCAGCAGAGTATGCTCCATATTGGACTCATGCACCTCTCAGGCACATCATGTAATGGAGGGAGAGGGATTGAGCTTGTGTGATAGAGGGGACAGAAGATTTATTAAATCACAGAAGAGATTTATATTATACAGTAAATGTGTATTTTGTGTTCTTGTAACAAGTAATATAACATGTACACTATAACAGATTGACTAGTTCTTAAAATCGGAGCCAGAGTTTTGTATGAGTTCCTATAATGAAGTATTTTGCACCTACTCCAGAAACTTGCCTCTGTAACTTGTCTTGGCTCTCATGAAATAAGCAAGCTATTTAGTGTATGATTGCAATAACACCAGTGCAGTTCATATCAACACATTTACTTTTGTCTTTCAGTTGAGTTATATTTTTGCAAAGGAAATTTTATACACTAAAAATTCAAGTGACTTTCACAATTTTACCACCTTAATTGATCTTAAATAGTACTATTAATAATGAATCTGATTCTTAATCAAATGTAGTATGTTCTTATTGTTGCAGCGTTCTTAATCTTTATTTTGTTCTCTCTTTCTCTCTCCCTCCTCCCTCCCCAAACAGTCCTGGTACCTGGGCTAGCTTGGTCCCTTTTCAAGTATCAAACAGGACACCAATCCTGCCGACAAACGTCCAAAATTATGGTTTGAACATAATTGGAGAGCCTTTCCTTCAAGCAGAAACAAGCAACTGAGGGAAAATGAAACAAAACAAAAATGAAAAAGAAAGGAAGACAGGACAAAAAATGAAACTGAAGAAAGAAGAAAAATAGACCAGCAATTGCAGCATTTACAATCACTAATTCCCTTAAGGTTGAAACTGTAATGACATAAAAAGGGTCGATGATATTTCACTGATGGGTAGAACGCAGCCCCTGCTAAGTAGCCTTTGTTATATGAAGTCCACTGGGAAGTAGATGTTCTGTCTCTGACGATATATTTTAACTGACTTTCTAGATGCCTTAATATTTGCATGATAAGCTAGTTTTATTGGTTTAGTATTCTTGTTGTTTACGCATGGGATCACTATTCCTGGTTATCTCACAAAACAAAGGCTAGGAGGCAGCAACAGAGCTGCAAGAGGACAAGGGCTGT
Organism: Mesoclemmys tuberculata; assembly: GCA_007922155.1. Lineage (NCBI taxonomy): Eukaryota > Metazoa > Chordata > Testudines > Chelidae > Mesoclemmys > Mesoclemmys tuberculata. Next base: position 35,226,737 of record ML675612.1, on the reverse strand, counting down.
GAGCCAACCATTTTCTCAACATGCTGATTTCTAAAAGTAAAAAAAAAATTTTTTTAAAAAGAAGCTCTATAGCCTTTAGTTGTCAGTACAGATTTATTAAACTTTGGCCCATAACCCAGCCTTTTCTAGTGTGTTGCCTAGTTTGGAATTTTCAAACTCAGTATGAACACAGGCTCTATGGAAGAAATGCCTCTATGTAGGTAAAAGTGTTATCTCCTCTTTCAACAGTAAAAAAAATAATTTACCTTTTTACCCACTAAATAAATACTTACAGAGGCAAGTGCAATTTTAAAAATTATATCTAAAGGGGAACATCATTATAAGTCCTTCAGCCCTTGGACTCTAAATTGAGGGGATTAAAAAAAAGAAGAATTTAAAATTACTTTGAACAAATTAATTTTCCCCTCAGTTTTTGAGGGCATTAAATCGAGACAAATCATGTCATCGCAAAGAAGAAATTAATGGAAACACAGCACTTATGTTGGTTTAGCTGCTGCCTCCACGGAGGGGTAGGATTTATTTATTTAAAGTTAACTGGTTGCATCAAGAACCCATAGGGTATATGTAAAGTTCTATAAAATCTGCATCTTAGAGACAAAGAGAAAGGCAAATCCATGTCACAAAGGCAAAGCTTACAGTTTACAAACTGGGAATAGTAGGGTGTGGGGGGGAGGGGGTAAAATATATTTAAACGTGCACTCTCTCTGAAAAAAGTCTAATCACAGGGTGCTCAAAACTTGCATGGTGCTTTCAGAAATTAGCCTTGTTCAACACATTTCTCATATTGACAGAACAGTAACATGCATGGGCAGACACATTTTGCCTCTATGTCTCTTAAAACTAATTAATTAATTGATTAAAAATACTCTTTCCAGTAATCCTAATTTGCACGAAGTTATAATGTCCACGTTACGTGCCTTGCCTTGAAATCTTTAAACAAAAAAAAAAAATGTGACATCATTCTACTTGTTTTGCTGCATTTATTATCATTTTAAATCTTTACCATTTTTATGACAAAATATTTTGTACTCCAGATGGGGGGAAAAGTGTGACATCATGGATTTTTTAGACAGTTATACCTTTATCTCACATTTATAATGCATATCATGGCTGTGTATAGTTGCCGCTTAAAAATTGTAATCGACCAGCAATATTTTCAGTATTTTGGTGTTTTTTCTATTAACCTTTCATGTTTTTCATCTTCCAATTAATATTTGGGGGGGGGTTCAAATTTATACGAATTATGCAATACCAAGTTTTGCCTATGTAGGTAGTGCTTTTAGCTGTATTGGTTATTATAGGTAAGTACACAGATTTAAAAGAGAAAAAAAAGAATAATGTATGCTTTTTTTGTTTGTTTTAATTGACCAAAGTGGGTACTGCTGTTTCTGCAGTGTGATGAGGTCCTTTTGTGTACTGAGAGATGGACAGGGGATTTTTTTTTATACATATATATATATTCTGGGGAGGGTGGGGAGGATTTTTAACACTTTACAGTGTAGCTGTGAAGCAGTGCACCCGTAGCCAGGCAAGGGCTGTAAAGCGACTATTCTGCCTACTGTGACAAACTTTCAAATAGGTTCCCTCTTTTTAACTTCCCACCTGGGGTGCAAGCTGAACTCATTTCTGGATTTAAAAAAAAAAAGGATTCTGTTGGAGGCAGACTTGACTTGAGGAAATTATTTTACTTTTTTATTTCGAGAGGTCAAGACCCACAGTGAGACTGAGTCTCTTTCATTCATGGCAAAGATATGATATCCCAAAATGTACACTTTTAGAAGCTAGAATGATGTGGAAACACACTTTCTTCTATGAGATGCATGTACTGGGCCAAATTCTTTGCTGGCCTAACTCTGTTGAGTTCAGTTGACTGAAAAGGAGGTATGCCAGCAGAGAATTTGGAGCACTGTATTTAAACGACAAAGTATTTTTTAGTTTATTAACACACAGCATCTGAATTACAGGCATCTACCTTAGCGAACAGATGTCAAGAGGTTTAGAAGTTCTTCGCATACAAAAGGTCAGATGGGAAGTTGAAGTTCTGTACTGTAACTTGAATGGAATTAGATGACAATGTAAATAGAAGTTTATTTCGAGTAAAGTAAAATCTTACAGACTAGTCGGCCTAATGCTGCAAACCTTATGTACATAAGGACTCCACTTTACAGCTCAACTTTGGGGACATTTTCCCTTCAAAGCACACCTATTTATTAGGTGTGAATGCAGGGGAGAATAGACTGCTGAGCATTGAGCACCCTGTGGGATTATGAGCCTAGAGAGGCTTCTTCTATACTAAGCTGTCCGTCTTGAAATTTCCCACCATTGATCTACGACTAGGATGCAGCTTGAGCAATGGTAGCACTGCCGAGAGCTCTAGTGGCTACTAAGTGCAGGTATTTTGCTGCTCAGAGCAAGTCCAGGTGATAGTGGTTAAAAACTGGCAGCTGCCTGCACCTTGTCTTCACTAGCACTCTCACAATCATTGCTATCTCCATTGGAGCGGTGGCAGTGGGGCGTGTTATGAGAAAGCTGTGTAGGTGAGGCCTAAAAGGTAACAGAGAAACTGTAGAAAATAAAAAATCCTCAAGATTTATATTTAGCTAAATTAAAAAATGAAACCAACGTTATGTTGCTCTTTTTCTGAGCCCCATAGTAAGTGAATTCATTCACTAAGTAAGCGGCTGTTAAGAATAACTGAAATGTAGTAGACCACCTTGAGGATCCCTAAGGCTATGGCCTGTTAAAATAAGCCACATATTGTTCTCTCAGCACATCACTTAATAATGAATGGTTATGAAGCATGGGTTATGTGATGGAGAACTGTATTTGATTATCCCATTCCATAAGATGTCTCCTTAAAGTTTGACTAGCACAGCAGGATGAAACTAAGACAAGTTCAGACTATAAAGTGCAATAATTTAAATGATGCTTATCCTGGTAGACGGCAGATGCTCTTAACTGAACTTTTCATGCATCTTCGACCTTTTGTGTGAACAAATCAAGCTTAAAAACACAGACTATTCTTATTCTTATTTTAAAAATCAAACTCGCTCTGTGTGAATGAATTTTCCTCAGTAGAATGTTAAGCGACTCTGTGGGTTTTTCTGCCTACCTCTTTAATATAAAGGCCTGTTTTAAAAGAAACCCAAACTTCCTTTTCTTTTTTTTTCTTTTTCTTTTCTTTCTTTTTTCTCTAAGTTCAAAAGTCAAAAGATTAAGAAAATATTGAAGACTCAAATCCAGTCTCTGGCCTCCTCCTTCACCAGGAAGTGTATGCTGACTGAATCAAGCCACCCCGTTCTATGTGCACTGTTCTGCCTTTATTAAGTTGCTTTGCAGCCCTAGCCTTATGGCTGTGCCACTGAAGTGTATTTCCCCTGGAGTGACATGAACGTATGAGGCTTGACTAAGGGAAAAAAAAAAAGGCAGTGAAGGAGACTGTACATAAAGACATGGCAAAAATATTAATTATAGCAATATAGTTGTGGGGTGATGTTCAGGTGGGCAGCTCCATTGAAAATATGTGAATGAATCTGTGAAGCTGCAAGTAGCGAGAAGAACGGAGGATCTTCTTAATGAACCGCCTACCTTGTAGACAGTAATTTGTACACTGTATAGTTTTGTTAAGAATTTTTTTTAATTAAAATACCCTTGTTTGTAAAGCTAACTTTTTAACAGTTATAATGGAAATATATGACATTTCCATTTTTAAAGTAAACAAGAATATTCCTTGTTTGGGAACTGGACTTGGGTTAAAACTCTCCAGTTTCTTAATTTATGTATTAAAAAAATCTGTCCACGTTAGGAGTTATTTCGCAGATTCCTATGCTTGAAAAGCCTAGGTTACTAATCCTTTAAAAAAAGTTGTAAATGGAGAAAAGTTATATTTTATGAAGGTTATTTTGTTGTATTTAGTATTGGAAAAGTTGGTTTTCAGAGCATTTCAGAATGTTGGAAGCACCACTGTCTTTTTATTAGTATATATGGCCTTTAGCAAAAGTTTTTGTGATTGTTACATGATGGTATTTAAGATTAGGTTCACAGAGCATTCAGGATAGGCAGAGAACTCTAACAGTACTTATTGTCTCACATAGCTGTGTCCTCAGGGAGCAGAATTTTGGATTTGCAACTTGTAGCTTCATAAGGACTTAATGAAAGAGATTGCACAGGGACATACTCAGCCGTGACACCGAAGTGTGTTCTGTACCTAAACTCTAAATTATATGTACAGTGTGAGATTACGAAGGCTGCAGAAAGTTATCCCATATTCAGTGTACAGTATTCACTTTTAATGAAACAACTCTATAATGTTGCTGGCAGTAAGGCCCCAAGCACGACATCCAATATAGTTTACATGATCCTGTCAAGGTCCTTTGTTAACATTAACCAGCTGCATGCTTCCTGAGCTTTTTTTTTATTTGGTTTCTATAGAAAACTTAAAAAAAAAAAAAAAGACAAAAAAAAAGACAAAAAAAAAAAGCAGCAGGCTAATCAAGTTCAACAGGAAAAGCTCAAAATTGAATGTTCTACTCCATGCTGAAGGAGCTGAAAACTATCTCCTTCTTATTTGCACTTTCTGCTAGTTCCCCTATTTTTTCTAATTCCTCAAAATTGTGTGGGTGTGGTGGAGCACTGCAGTTGGAGGATAACACGGACCACTGATTTTGCCCTTTAACCCTGCACAATGACCTTTGCATCAGCCAAACTTATTGCCATGACAACTCTTTGTACTGTTTCCACACCACAGCTCTGTTGGTCACATTGTTAATAGTAAAGGGGACAAGTTGGAGACGGTCAATTTTTTCATTTTTTGTTGCAATTTTTTCTTCAACAGTTGTAAGTAGTTTTTTTTAATAATAAGAGTTCACTAGTTATTACTCTTTAGAAATGTGTGTGTTGCAATTCAAATGTATGTTGAAGTTGTGAAAAGGGCTTCAGTGCCACTAGCATCCCAATATGCTAGACTAAGCCTTTGATACTTTTATTGCATGATACAGTACCAGTAAAACAAAAGGTGGCCTACATAAACGGAAAGCAGTGTGAGCTAGTGACACTAAAGCCAGTCTTTGTATTACTGTATTTTTGACAGAATGGTTTTGAAAACTGTGCTACAGGGACTGATGTGGCAAATGTATCTCTATATGCAGAAGGAAGTTTTTTAAGAAGTATGGCTTATTATGCATTCTTCATTGAGGGCATTGAAGTTGCATGGACTGATGAAAGTTGATGCAAAATGAGAAAGAAACAAACCAGCAAAATGTTTACCAAAAAACTCAAACAAATGAGCAGTGCCTGTTCAATTTCACAGTCTCTGTTGAGTTCAGTTGTAAATATGTTTCAGATAACATTTTCTTCAAAAAAAAAAAAATTAAAAAAAAATTAAAAAAAAAATCTCTACAACGTTGTAGAATGTGAGGGGTAACTCAATCCCAGGCATAGGCTTCTCAAAAACTGCATTAGATTATGTCTTCATCAAGCTGTTAATTTGTGCTTATACCATATAGAACTTTTAGTAAACTGGGAAGAGGCACCCCATCTCAATGATATTTCTCTGAGAACAACTTTTGTAGGGCTGTGTGTTTCTTTAGATACCTTTAGTACAACTGTAGGTGACAAGTAGTCAGTTATTGCTTGCTAGCTACATACCAGGGTTGATCCATTTTAAAACTTTTGGCATTTTCCCCCATACTGTAGGCAATAAATACTGAAAGTTGTATTTTAATTAAAAACAGGAGGTGCATGCACAATCTTGGTGTAACGAACCTTTACCAATAGGATGCATTACACTAGAGTTACTTAATTTTGGGAACTGGGGCCCTTTGGCAGCAGACCCATTTTGAGCCAGAATGTTAGCAAAGGTTTTTATTGTGCCCGGTTGGAGGAGGATAATGTTCTTTTGGGTACTTTTTTGTAGGTTACAAATGAACTCAACTGCCACAAGTTTTAAACTGGTGTAAATCAAGCTTGACTTAATGTGATTGTTACTGTTATATCCAGCCTATACTGCTAGCAGCTGCTCATACTGCAGTCAATTACTGGAAGCGGATATATTTCCTATGCAAAAACTGTTTAAACAATAAAATGAGCTATGCTACAGACCCTAGTCTCATGTTTTCTTTCCCCCCCTCTTAGAGTAATGATTGGTTGGTAATATCTTGGAAATTACACTTAGTTCCTATATCTGACAGCATTGCAACGCTCTAGCTTTCTGTGCAGTTCTTTTGTTATATTTAACTTATCTGCATACACCTTGAAGTTTAATGTACAACGAGAAAGAAAAAATGCACAATCTGATCGGGGAAGAAAATCATGAAAGTTTCCAGTTCCATTTTTTGTTTAAATTTAGTTGTCATAATGCTCTGACCAGCTCTAGAAACTACACAAGCTACACTAACTTCTTCAGCTGTGGCCTAGGGATGGAGCACAAGGGTGGGAGGCAGGAGATCTTTGACTCGCTGTATGACTGAGGTACATTGCTAGATAATGTGGCAAGTTATTAAACTCTGTGTTTCTGTTAATCTTTCTGTAGAACTGAGATGCTGTAGCATTCTCAATTTCTGCAGAATTGCTCATCTTTGTAAAGCACTTTGAACCTTATCCAAAGCCCACTGGAGTTAGCTTGACTTCAATGGGCTTTGGCTCAGGCCTGTTGAGATCTATAAATGGAAGTTTTTATCCTGTTAGTATTAATTATTATATAGAGTGGACATCCCATTATGCTGACATTTATAAGAAAAGGTTTTTTGTGCATTGACCAGAGTCACTGATCTAGTTATGTGAAATGGCCAGCATAAAAATGTTAGCGTATAGATAACTAACTAAAGCAGAATGTAAGGGCCTAAACGAAAACACACTGAGTCTCAAATTTTACATGGACCCAAACCAAAACTTGAAATTTCAGAGCATTTTGGATGTTGATCCAAACTTTGGGTAAGTCTACTACACCAGCTATGAAAGAGCTTCCCAGCCTGGGTAGGACTTGCAGTAGCAGAGCTCACGCTAGCTTGCTAAAAATAGCTGTGTAGACATTGTGGCAATGGCAGAGACTTGGGCTATCTCATGCACACCCTGCCAACTGGTTCTGAATTCAGATGACTAGCCTGAGCCTCTCCCTGCAACATCCATGCATCTATTTTAGCTAACACAGGTCTGTCTCCCCAAGCAAGGAGGCTTGCTCCCAGCTGCAGTGTACGCATACCCTTTGTGGATAGCCTCTAGCTCCATGAAATGTCAAACCAAAAGCCTTCATCTGAATGTGGGTGAAGTTTGAATCCAGATCCCAGCTTTGTTAGTCAGACACACATGCTCACAGTTCTCGAGCCTGACTCCACCGCCAATTTGTTCTCAGATAAGACGAGCTTGTGAGGTATGTTGTATTACCAAACCTTCTTTACAGATGGGGAAACTGAGGTGCCAAGAGATATAGCCTGTCCAAAGCCACACAGTGATTTAAGCTTGATCCTATTCCTCTGAAGTCAATGAGAGTCTTTGAATTGACTTTAATGGGAGCTGGATCAGGCCTTATTTGCTGGCCAGCCACCTTAATTTTAGTGAATGTGGGTTTCCAGGCCTTAACGTGTGGGATTTTTACAGTGGATGCCTGGGGGCAGAAGGAGGGGATCAAAGCAGAACATAACTGTTTCTGCTTGATACTTTAGTGCTCAGTAGTAAAACAATGATCTCCATTGACTATGGTTAGTTGCACTGCAGGCTGCCAAAACCAATGCATGTTGCTGTGGGCAGGCAAGCAAGGAAGCCTTATACACAACAGGACTGAAACAGGGATAAAAGGAACTAGCTCTCCCCATAACTGACAAGCTGATCACTGCTATTCTATGGAGCAGGAACCATGTCATTAGTAAGCAGCTGTCTAATTTTCCAAAAAGTCACTGATCAAATAATTACTGCAGAGTTTAGAAGTCAGATTGTACCCCAGTTAGATTCCTGCAACTCCAGTGTAAATCAATGAGATTATACCAAGGTAAGTGAGGGCTGAGGTGGAGCCTTAAAACACTTTTCAGAGACAATGCTAGATGTGCAATATCTCGTCCCTAAATGATGTGAAATACTTCCCTTCGTGATCTTTCCTATATAATGACATTGACCAACGTCACAGTTGTTTACAGTGGATTTTTCATAGAACAGAAAACTGGAACTTAGTGAAATTCTTAGATGCAGTTCCACACAGGTTAGAATGAAAAGAGAAGACTTTTTAGCTGTATTAATTTTTTTAAGTAATGAGATGTCACAGCCCTCCATGTATACGTTTGTAATATCTCATTTGGTTTCTGCATGCATATTTTGTACAGTAGCACAGTCAGTAATAGTATTTGCATGTGTACATTTTCAACTAAGGATCTCAAAGCACTGGACAATAGTGGATAAATGTACTAGAAGTGGTAAACTACAGCCATTCTGTGAGGCTACTCAGTCTTCAGTCATACTCCTTTGTGTTTCTGCAGTCTTTAGCGGAGCATTAAAGATGAATATGACAATGAATTTATTATCTGTATAATGATCATACATTAATTTTGTATAAGATCTTTAGAAATATGCCTTAAGTTGCACACCTTTGTTTGTGCATATATATATTCAGAGTGCACACCCCAGTTGGTTTCCCATGCACAGAACCATAGTAACTGAGAACGCAACTGTGTACATACAGTTTCCAATACAATTTATGCATGATTCCCTAACCTCCTTTAACGATGAGGCCCTGTACAATGTCAAAGAATCTACATTGTAGATCTAGAGTAATGACCATGTACATGGAAGTTTGTAAGCAAACCTCACATTTTAATGGGGACTGTGTATGGCAGTGTTCAACGTACCAATCAATCTTTTACCTGAGTAAAAGGTAAAACAAGGGTTCGGAGTTAAAACACAAGTAAGTTTATAAGTGACAGTATTTAATAGGCTTAGCTTAGGGCCTTCTGGACATTGGACGTGTTGCCATAGCATCACATGTTTGAACATTCCAGCATGACTAGCAGGCTCTCTTCAGAGTCAGAAGCTGAGACTGGTACATATGGTACAAGTCCAGAGCGTGGTACTTTTAGTGTGCCTGCCTTGTATTATGTATTACTATAGTCACAAAGTGTAATTAAGGTCACGGGCCCGGAACTGGCTTTTATTTCCTGTCTCCTGCCTTATGTATGTTCTTATAAGAGGGACATTCTTTTGGGGGAGGGTGGGATACCCTAACAGCATTTTGGGGGTTTCTTACATTTGAGTTTGGGGGGTGAAGTCCTGTGCTCTGGAAGGGTATGGGGTTCAGAAGACCCTGGGTTTTTTGTAAGCGAATTTCCTTTGTTGTTTAAACAGGTGGGGTGGAATTGAAGGAGCTGGCATGGTGAAGGTCAGGAAGGTAGAAGCAGTTAAAGCTCCTGCCTTGCAGCCTGTGAGGAAAGCCCCAACTCCAGGTGTCTCGTCCTGTTACAAGGTACAGGAACTTTGCAGATGGGGGGTACCAGAACCAGGGTGATGCAGAGCCTGTTAGCCCTGTCTCGCATTGAACAAGCCTTGTTTTGCAGTAGGTGGAGCTCTTCTTTGATGGACCAGGGGAAAATCTACAGGCCCAGTGTGTCATCGCCCGGTTCGCTCTCTCCCTAGCTGTCAAAAGCCCTGCCTCGTTCTCCACGTCCCCTGTGTGGTGTTCAGGAATCATTCAGGGCCCAAGGGGCTTGAAAGAGGTCCTCTTTATTCAGTGATGCAATTCCAACTGCCTCTGCATAACAAACGATGGACTTCCGCAGGCCCCTCCCCCAGACTTCTTGGCTGAGAAGCTAAACCACTTAAAAACGCAGTTTCCAATACTGCATCATCCCTTCCCAGCCAAAACTTAACAACAACACTCAGTCAACATTTATATAAAGACACAATTCCAAAAGCTGATAACCAGCTGTGGCAGGATGGCTGTTTTGAGCGTTCCTCTTATGGCCAGGGGTTGTTTTGCTGGCACTCTGACCCTTTTAACTCCCTCTTGCAGGCCCCTTAAGAAGAGCACACTGGCTTCGACATAGATATCTCCCCCACAATCTGCCTGGGGCTGGTTTAATAACAGAAACAATTCTTGATACTCTGTGGGGTCCCAGAATAAAGTCCAGTCCATCATGCCAAGCTCTGGTGTCTTCTCCCACAGCCAGAGCTCTGCTTTTGTCTCAATCTGTTTTCGTAGCCCATTCTCCCAGCTTTTCCTAGCTGGAGCCTTGCCTTTTAGGATAGCCTCTAAGCCCCAACTCAAAAAGAGGTTCCCCGCAGAATCCTCCTATTTATGTGGTCTCAGGGTCTTCCTTGCAGGACCCTCCACACTCCACAGTTTCCTGAACTTCCCCTCTTTATTTCTTTTTTTCTATTTCATGGTGAAGCACACTTAACTGGGGAGTCAATGGTGGCCACCAATTGTAATGGTTTATATTTTCTCACTCCTCTCTATAGTGTAACAACTCTTTTCTAACACTATCCCAGCTCCCCAATATTTTTATTAAATAACATAATGTAACTTTTGTTACCTTAAGCGAGTTAAACACTTAAAAAAATCTTTCCCCTTACTTTAGCAAAATCCTTACATACCTATAAAAGGTGATCAATTGGTTCCTCTTCGTCACGTTATGCACAAAGTCCATCTTTGTGTTTGTTTACTAAAAAAGATTTTTTGTTTAAACCACAATGACCAATTACTTCATTTTTACTTCAAAATCACTTCATTTTTCCTATCTGAACCCTGAAGTATGTCATTATCCCCAATTCTAGAGCACAATTCAAAAAATCTCCTCCCTCCCCCCCCCTTTTTTTTTTGGTCTTTCCTTTTTAAAATTTTTCTGTACTATGCTTTTGCATTCCTTTTTACTCAAGGGTATTTCCATGTCAATCTTTCCATTTCTTACAGCGCTTCTAGTTGCTTTGTCCATCTTGTTGTTCCCTTTTATCCCAATATGCGCTGGGATCCAGACTAATGTTACAAGCATTCCCCTCTGTACTAATTATTATTAGAAATACAATTTCATTGATTAAATCACTTCTACATATTGAAATAACTTTTTTTATTGCCATAAGGTCTGATATTGCGCCTGAAAAAATTATCACCACTGCTGGGCATACCTCCAAGATCTAGTTTAAGGCTGGCATCATTGCTACTATTTCAGCTGCCATGACAGCTACAAAATCGGATATTCTTTCGGATGTATTAATTCCTAATTTTGGTATACAATATGCCATCCCTACTCTTCCTGGGTTTGTTTTCCTTTTTCTGACCCATCTGTATATATTTGAAAAAAATGATTCACTTTTCATCTATATATTGGTACACTTCATTTTAATACCTCTTTTTCACCCTTAAGTTAATAAAATAAATCTAAATCCATGTTTGGACGTGTGACTTTCCATCCATAACTAATTTTCCTATGACTAAAAGTTTTGATTTCATTTAGCTTTTCCTTGTCTTTCAACTCCTGCAACCACATTTTAACTCAAACAGCATGTGGAGTTCTAACATTGTGTGCTATAATGAGAATCCCCAACAATCCTCATATATTTGTTTGGTACTTTCATCATGGCAATTCCAGTTAATTTTGGCCCAGAATATTAGGTCCAGAAGTTTAATTTGTAGTGTAACTGGCAGCTACCTGTAGTGCATATAGGTGTTGTAATAATTGCATGGCACACAACTTGTTCCTGTGCTTGTATCAGATCTAATTTTTTAAGTTCTGATTTTGCTGCTGACCCAAAATCTTGTCAGCTGTAATCAAAAACTGGTCTGATTAAGGCTCTGTATATCATCAATAGTGTTTACTTATGTGTCTCCCAATTAGTCTCAACAATACTTCTAAGCAGGCTGATCCTGCCTTTGCATATCTTTAATATAGTCTATATGATCTTTCAAATTACTTTAGTATCGCATTTCACCCCTAGGAATGTAAACATCTATTTGTTCTCCATAAAGATACAGTTTACATTCTTTTGCAGCTTTCATTTTTGTAAAGATCAGTCCTTTGGTTTTAGGAATGGAGAACTTGAAACCCCACACATTCCCCCAGTCTAAACTCTCTCATAACATTTTGTTGATTCTCCTACCCCCTCAGTATTCTCTCTCCTTACCATCATTGCAACCTCCTGCTGCTCTTTATAGGGCAAAATCACTCTAATCTCTCCCAGCTGTGGCTCATTCTGTTATCGGGGTTAGCTAGCCACAGCCTTCCAGCAGTCAACCACCTTGCTACACCAAACTTACTATGTTAAATTAATCTCTGAGGTGCCTTGCACTGTCACTTGTACTTGAGGGACTCCCTTGAAATATCAGTGCTACTGTTGCCAGAAGGAGGTAAGTCTATTTGTTCTGGGGGTGCTGTGTTCTGAGAATTGTTTGTTTTAACCTGTTGTGATGATTACCTTCTAAAGATCTTCTCAGGCAAGCTCAATGCCCCTTATCTCCCTGCCTTCTGGAAGATGGAGACGGTATTGCCTATTCCTCCTCAGTATCTGTGCTTTAGGGTAATGATCTCATAAGACCATAAGTTATCCTCACATGACCTCACTGTTTTTTGTGACCATTGATTTCCAACGCAGATGCACACTGAGTCATGTTCATGAAGTGGTGGCAGCTCCCAGAACCCCAAATCACATTGCTTTTTTTCTTGGTAGCTTTCTTTGTCTCTTTAGACACCTGCGAGTCCACAGTTCCTTTGATTATTTTCTCATTACAGGCATGCTAGAGCTCCGTTTTCTGTTAAAATATATGTGGCAAATCATGTTTCAGTGATGCCAATCTCTAGTTCAAGAGTGCTAAATGTGGAACAGAGTCTTACTCCACAATCTTTTTCAGTAGCTACCTTTTGGAGTGTGAATAATGGGAAGTAGCAGTTAAATGTCTAAATCCAGACTTCACTTCTAGCTGCTTAAAATTCATGTCCGCTAAACTGAGGCTTATTGTCAGACATTTGTATGCCAGGTACACCATGTCTAACAAAAATAGATTTGATATGTCCAATCTCCTGATTAGCTGTAGTGTCTTTTAGTAAAGTAAGAATGATAGTCTAGAATGAGTACATAGGTTTTTCTCCTCAGTCAATGTAAAGAAATCAAAGCTGCCTTTGGAGTAGTGATGGCAGACAGGAAGCTGGAGTCTCTTCTCAGTGTGGCAGCTGCCGGGACTCCCAGTTCTGGCTGCGGTTCATTGTGCTCTTCTCCTGCCCCACAACAAGTCCTATGTTGCTGGGATCCCCAAAGCAATGGGTTTTGGAATTAGCACCAACACTGAGATGTATGGGACAGTTCATGCCCGGAGAGCTACTGATTCAGGCTGAGGCAGGTATCGCTGTCTTAGTTACAGTGGAATAGATTTTTCAGTTTCCTTTGCAAGCACAAGGGCTAAAAACTCATTTTTTTAAAATAAAACCTTAGATGCTGATGTGATCATGTGACTCCAGCAGTTGGGGTATGAGGCATGGGCATATAGTGCGTTGTCCTGGGAAAAGCAGCTGGGGGAGTACTTCTGGGGATTAATAATCATGTCTTCACTCCCACCCCTTACGGCTGAAAGAAGGTAGATTCTGAAGTGATTGTTGACAAACAATATATACTTGAAGTCTGTTTTGTCACTGAAGCACCAATCCAAGAACTTGGTTTATGAAAAAGCAATTAATTGACATTGTCTTGGGCAAATAAAGGATCCTTGTCAAAAGCATGTCTGAGCTCATTAGCCATGACAAAGCAGAGCCCTAACTGGGGTAGGGGGAAATATGGGCAATGAGGCTGTTGAACCCCACATCGTTCCACACATACCCTCCCCCAGCTATGTTCCTCACTTTCCATGGGTATTCCCTCCTGCATTGGTTCAACCCACTCAACTTCCCCACATTACTTGGAGCTCTTCCCCCTCCAATTCTGACTCCACCCAAACAAACACCTCCCCTAAGGGATAGAGCCTCTGTGAGAATCCATACCTTATAAGGCAGAATTTTCCATCATAAGGAACCCCTCTTATTAGGGGTGGGGCTTCTTTGCTGGGACCAATCTGTAGAAGGAAAGACCACAGGATCCTGGTTCAGTGTTGGCCAGGTTTGGGTGTCTGGGTGTGAAGGCTGTAGCTCTGACCCAGAACATGTTTCTGCCTCTTGGATTAGAGGGGCAGGGGCCCCTCTGGTAGTGTTGTCCCCAGGAAAAAGATGGAATCCAGGCCACCAGTTGCCCTCAGGATGGGAGGGGGAATGGGCGGTGGGCTCTGTCTCAGAAGACTACACAGGTGAGTCCTCGTGTGGGGAACAGGACAATGGAAAGGGGGAGAAGGGCTGGGGGGAGTTGAGCGATGGTGAGAGAAACAATGGAGGAGGAAGGGAGTGTTTTGTTTGACTTGGGAAGGTATAGGGAGGGATGGGGCTGGGAGGCCATTGAAGGTGGAAGGGCCGGTGGGTTTCCCTTCTCCTCAGGAGGGGTAGCAAGGAGAAGGAGAGCCAAGATTTTAGGGGGGGCAACAGCTGTAATAGGACTGGTAGCTACTGTCCTCCTGATTAATATCTCCTCTACCTGCTGACTGCTGTGTACCTCAGAGTCATTCTGGAAGTGCGGGGCAGCATATGTGAGGTGGGAGCATCTGTGGGGAGAGAGCTATAGTATGAAGGACACGGAGTGGTTGAGATTACAGACAAGCCAGCTGAAGGTTTGTAGAGTTCTAATGGGGGTGGGGATCCTGGTTGGGAAGGTATTTCTGGAGATTTGGTGTGGGGTGGAACATGTGGTAGGGATTCTTGCAGAAGCACCAGCTACCTGAGGAGCTGGATTAGTACATGAGGCGACTTCAGGGACACACCTCTCTCTCCCAGTCACCTTTCAGACCTTGAAGTTGTCTTAGGAGTGCAGGTGCCAACCCAGCTCCCCAGGCAATGGAGCTGCATTCTTGGGAGCCCTGCAGTTCTCAGCACGGCCTCCCATATAGAGCAGGGAGCATGAAGGGGGCAGAGCTTAGAGCTGGTCTCAGATTAGGAAAAAACAGGTTGAAGAGGGGAGCCAGAAGCAGCAGCTTTGTGAGATAAGGGGTTACCAGCTTAGTCTCAGAGTCTGTACATCATGGCTGCAAACAAGGGGGTGGCTCATGGTCTCTGCTGAGGCTCATTCTGTAGACCCAAAATCAAGATCTAATAACTTATTGGTGTTTTTAATATTGTTTTTGATATTGGATGTACAGCATAATGGGGGCAGCCCAGTGATATCAGTTCTGTGTCCATCATGTCCTCCTCTCTGCCCTCCATACTTACCACTGAACAAAAAAAAAAAAAAGGCATAAGAAAATGGAAATATTAAAAACAGGTTGTGTATGCGTGTGTGGGGGGGAACTGTATCTCAGGAACCCCTTGGCTAAATCACTCCAAATTTGCATCATAAAATCTACCCTGGCTCCTGACATGGCACGCCAGCTTTCAAGCATTCTAACTACATATGTGCATTAGAGAGAGGTTTAAAAAAACAGCTTTAAATAGCAACCCTGCTGCAACCTTAACTATGAGCAGCATGGGCTGTCCCATAATCACAAACATAAATGTTCACTGAATACTAACGTGAATGCTAGCATTCACTGAAATACAGAGCACCAAGTTCAGCAACTGGAAGCTGTTGTTTAAATTCAAAATGTAATAGGTTCAACTCAGTCTCCAGTGATTAACGTATATTCAGAAACAGAAACCCTGCTCAAATCCAATACAATTTTCACTGTCTGCTTGGAAAATCAAGAAATAGAACAACACGAATAGCTCTGTAATACAGCTGATTGAAAACTGGAATTTCTATCCTACACTAAATTCTGATGTTTTGACATTTTTTACCCCAATCAGGAGACAGAATCAAAATATCAAAACATTTAACTGAATGAAAAGTTTCAGAAATTTCCGATTCAGAAATATCAAAACATTTAGTTTGGTTTGTCAAACCAAATTGAAACATTCTGTTTCAGGCCCATTCGATATCAAATTGTGTCTCCCTGAGCTGATGTGGTCCATCATGAAGGTTGTAATTCAGATGCCTCATCCCCCCATTTTCCTCTGTGGGCGGGCTTCTCACCAGATCACATCTCCCTTCAGGCGCTATGGTCACTGGACTCCCATGATGCATAATGGCAGCTCATCTGGGGGGAACTTGCAGAATCACGTTGTCTGTTGACAAAACATCCTGACCCACCTTATTCCTTTTCTTTACTTGAAAAACCCTCCCTCTGTTCTGACAAAACAGAAACCTTATTTTGATTTTGGTGCAACTAGTCCTAGCAGTCATGGCTTCAGTTAGCTGCCTCCCACTATCGTGTGTTTACCTGTACCTTGGCCTTTCTTTCACAAGAGAGTAATGATTGCACAGGATGATCTTGTAGTGTTGGACTGGGCCAGAATTTTCAGAAGGACTCAGCGTCCACAATTGGGCTCTTGTTTTCCAGAAAAGCTGTCAGCATATCCCAAAAAGTGCCATAAATGTCATCATGGGAACTGCTGGGTGCAGAGCACTTAAAAATCTGCCCTTTTCTTTTTTTGTGCCTCAGTTCCCCATATGTAAAATAAGGATAATACTTCCTTATATGTCTTGTCTATTTAGATGGTATATTCTTTGGGACAGGACTTTGTCTCAAAGTGCCTAGAATTGTGGGATCTTTGTTGTGATCTCTGGATGCTACTGTAATACAAACCATGAACTATGATTATAAACTCACAGGTCTTGGGAGCAGTAGAACCTCAGGCTGGGTCTACGCTGATGGTGGCAAATTCTCTGCCGTCAGATCTATTTCTCTGGATCGACTGAGTAGTCTGTGTAGACCCGCTCAGTCGATCCAGCAATTGACACCGAAAAACCACCCCGGTAAGTGGCGTAGCGCTGCGTTGAAGGGAGCGCTGTTCCCGATGGCGTGTGGAGCAGACGCCGCGAAGTCGACGGGAGATACACAAGTGATTTACGTCACTTGCAAAGCTCCCGTCAACTGCCGCCGAATCCCGAAGGTAAGTGTAGAGCAGGCCTCAGACCTTCATGAAAAACATTTTTTTTCCTGATGCCAATTTGGAGATCAACTTCTTTTCCCTGGAAGTCACTTGATTTTATTCGGAGTTGTCCTGTGCCTCAAATTTTTCAGCTAGGGTGAGCAGAATTAGAATTTTCTCTAGAGCTCTAATCTGCTAGGAGATGTGCTGGCATCAGCTAGCTACAGCAATCTACCCCAGGAACTGAGAAGCTTTCCTCCATCATCCCAGCTGCCCGGGAAGACGGGAACCCCGACATGGAATTAAACAGTTTACCCATTTGAGCTGGCTCTCAGTGCAATCCTGTTTAGCTGTTACTAAAATATGTAGAGTCCTTATTAACATCTAACTTCCTGAAACCTGTCTTTGATTAAGCAGAAGTCCTAGCCTGCACTTGGAATAAATCTAAGGATATGGTTTCCAGTGATGTCATTCCCTTAGCATTTGGAAGCACAAACATTCATCTCCATCCTCCAAAGCAAACATAAATGACTCCTGTCTTAGGACCAGAGGTTATAGGCTCCACGAATAGCAAATGTACAACTTTGGGTTGTATTTTATTGCTGAAGCTGCATTTCTGGAATGGAATCTGGAGGAGTGTCGTTTGGCCTGATGATTTATTTAACACAGGTTACTGCGACAGGACGCAGGGGCACTTGCCTGTTCCCTGGTGAAAAAAGGGTTACACTTTTACTCAATTTCCTCTCCCCTTGCACTGGGAAAGGCTACAAGAGGCCACCCAATTAAACGAAAAGGCAACACTGATAAAAGGACATACTTTTTGCTTTACACACACATAACTAACAAGTGGAACTTGCTGCTACCAGTGGTTATTAAGGCCAAGAGAGTAGCAGAATTTAAAAACAGGGTTAGACATTGATATGAAGCCTAAGAATATCCAAAGTTACGTTTGATATGATAAAAATGTATTGGAGTATGAGCCAAATACAAGCTGTATCAGGTTAGGGAAAACTTCCCCAATAGATGGGTTATTCCATAATTGTTCATTCTTGGACCTCCATCTGGAGCAAATGGTTCTGGCCATGCCAAGAGACAGGTTATTGAATGGACCACTGGTCTGAGCCGGTATCTATCTTCCTTTAAAAGAACACTTTGGAAAGGTAGAGCGCCTCCCTCAGAGGTCATTGGATGAGACTGAATTCTGAGTTTTTCTGATTAACTTATTACTTATTTTCTTTCCTCTTTTACACTAAACCTTAAGGAACTAACTGTTTCTTTCTCCTGAGCCATTCCACCAGCATATAGTTATCAATGGACAGTCATTTAATGTAACTTAAAATATTCCTGGGAAAAAGTTAATGCAACTGTGTCTTCTGTAATGCTAAGATAAAACCCAGAACATGATGGCTGTCACATTTTCCTACCTGCCATCACTGTGATATTGGTGTCTAGTTTATTACAGAGTAGAACATTCTAAAGTGTGGGTCTAATCTTTACGATGACTATATAAAAACAGCATCTGGGTCGTGTACATGTAGTTTACTAACGACTGAGGGAAAGGTAGGAGAGAGGTCCTGGAGGCCAAAATTAGGCTGCTAGGTAAGAGCTTAAAGTCCAGAATCTCCATTGTGGGATTTTCTGAAATGCTTCCAGTTCATATGCAGGGCCAGTTAGATTGGAAGAACTACATGGGTTTCAGTGTACAGTTATTCCTCCTACTCTTGCCTGGTTTACTCCACTTTGAGACTGTCTCCTAATTTGCTGGATTCTTTGATTATAAGTTCCTGGGAGCCTGGTCCCAGAATGTTCTGTCCTGTTGCATTGCTTATTGATGCATTTTTCAGTTTATTGGGACTGATAGAGTTTATTGCATGACTCAATGCTTGCCTTTGGCATGCAAACATCCAGTCCCAACTACTGGAGAATGAGAGGGAGAACCCTTGTGACCCTTTCGTGCCTAGGGTAGCCACCTGATAATGCCAAAGTCAGGGCAGGCTGTAAAAAGGAGAGCAGATTCCCCCAGCACTGGTGGGTGATAATGAAGTCAGACTTCCCAACCAGTCACAAATGGTGCTTCTGATTCCCCACACTAGTTCTCAAGAAGCTACTATACAAATACACACAGCCCCCTCTACTGCATTTCAGTCTCTGGCTCCCAATCAGCCACTAGGTCCAGTAAAGAGACCAGTTATTTAAACTCTATGCTCTTTGACAAAAAGGTTCCCTCTGATCCCAAAGGGTCAGCCACAGTACCAGATCAATATAAGTTTAGATCTTACCCAAAATACCATGCTGCCAGCCAAACCTTTGGTAACTAAAACTAAAGGTTTATTATAAAAAGAAAGAAACAAACAATAGGAGAAATGTTAAAGGATTAAAGCAATCAGATACATACAAATGATTTGAAAGTCCATATACATAAGGTTTCTAGAAGAATTATGGAGATTGCAGGCTTGTATAGTCCCGCTGGTATACACCCAGTACCTGGATGGGTCTCAATCCTTTGTTTCACAGCTTCACTTCAAATGCAGATGGATTGATCCAGAGGTAGCTAGGTGGCTGAAAGCTGCATACAGCTGAAGACTGGTGACTGAAAACAGACTGAAGACCAAATGGATTCCTAGGTCTCTGCCTTATAAATCCTCTGGCTCTTGCCACACTGCTTGTGGAATTTTACAGGAACCAAAATGGAGTCCAGAGTCACATGGGCTCATCAGGTATATCTCTGGCTACTCCCCCTGGGCCCCCTGCACCTGGGAATGTCTTAATGAGCCATTAAGCAGGCTATTGTTCTACAGCCAGCGTGTCTGAGGAGTGGCCTAGAAACAGTCCAACTTGAAATACTGATATATCAAACATATCCATAACTTCCATTACACATATAACACATGACCATAAACGTTATCATCTTACTTTGCACATTATAGCCTTTCTAACAGGACCTGACATGGCATATCTCATATGAATTACTATGGTTTTGACATACTGATGCCAAGTAACACAATAAATGCCCCCACCCCCCAATCTTGCCAGCGTGACAGGCAGAACAGATTGCTCTGACAGGCGGTGACAGTAGTTCTGAACATTGCAGAGCCCATAAGAGGGAGAAGTCAGAGGAAAGTCATCTTACTGTTACCCTGTACCCCCCATCATTTGTTTGCTGTGTTCCCCTGTTGTCTCTTATCAATAACTAGACTGTAAGCTCATTGGAGGAGGAACCTTCTTTTTGTTATGTCTATGTACAGTGCCTAGCACAATGGGATCTCAATCCCCAGTTAGGGCCTTGAGCTGCTACTATAATATCATTATTATTATTATTCTTATTAATAGGTAAGGCAATTCTAAAGAACCTCAGACATCTATTTATGAACGAGAACCCAGAAATCTCATACAGAGAGAAATGATTAATTGTGACTTTTTGAACATAAAGCAACATTGTAACATCTGGAAGACCACAATAAAGTCAAGACCTGTTTATCCAGTGTGGTCTATGTTTATAGCCCAACTGTTCTACTGAAATGGGAATTGTCCTACTTAGTCAGGCCATACAACATTGATTGGGGATACTATTATGAGTCTTGCGAAAAGACCTGTCTACAGGCTACCAAACTTGGATCAAGGCGAAATCTCATTTTCCAAGATGCACAGCAGAGCATAGCATGTAGCAGAGAGCTGGGCTAAGTCTTTAGACTCTAACATGGCTGATTAAACTGTCCCCACAGAATATGTTTGTTACATGCATTATGCTCAGTTATACATTTAAAGGTGGGATTTGCTATGAGGATGTGTGTAATTTAGGGAGAATAGTTCTAAAAAATTGAATTTGTATTGGCTCATCTGGTTGAAAATGAAAGAGGCCCCTTCCTGTAAAACAGCACATTCACATGTTAAATGTACAAACATTTCATGTATTGTTCCTGATCTGAGTTACATGTTTGTATGCCTATATATCCTGATTTACACCAGTATAACCGAGAACAGAATTAGACCAGCTCTGTTGTAGCAGAAGACTCCCAGCTGATTTCAAAAGCAAAGCTGGGAGCAAGGCAGTCTCTAAGTTATACTATAAACCAGCATTTTCAGCAGGTTAGTAAGAGGAGCTGGAGAGCCTGATAAGAACCATAAGTAACACAAATTAGATTCACAGATGCCTAGCTAGACCAAGTGTCTGTGTGAATGAATAATAGAAAACACAGGCACTGTCTGACAGAAACAGGAAAGCAGCCCTAGTCAGCTGAACAAATGAAAGCCATTCAGCAGCTGTGTTAATTTTAAAAGGATTTGTGTTATGCAGGTGAGTGGGGTATCTGGAAAATCACAATCGTCCACAGAATTGGAGGGTTCTGCACTCAGGTCTAATATTATTGCTTCTCTTGCAACTAATGTATTCTATGTAATCCTGAGTTTGCACCAATGAGTGTCCTTTCCTCTACCCTGTCTTGGTAGTCAACTACCAAGTTGGAGAAAACTGGTCCTGTGTAAGTCTCCATGACAACTTAAGTCCCCTTATGTGTTGTGAATTTTGTTACCTAAACTACTTAAGATAAATATCTAGTATAATATGATTTATCTGACAAGGTTTACCTCATTTACTTGAGATCAACTAACGCATCCAGCACAAAACATTAGAAGATATTTGGTTACGGTTTCCAGTTTTACAGTCACTGAATGAATACTGCATTGCACTAGGAAGTTTTATCTTCTTGAACACAAATGTGTAGGGGAGATTATTTTTCCTGATTTGGACATTTTCACAAAGCATCACAGGAGTTTCATCTCCGTCAAGTGGTGATTAAGAGAATCTGACATAGTTTCCTCCTCCTGAACTTATAGTGAAATTGACATTTACATTATAAAAAGCAATGTTTGTTTACAGACTCCTCTCTATTCCTAAAAATGTTTAAGAAATTTTTATTGGATGGCCAAATAGCCACAATTCCACAATCAAAAAAGAGGACAACTTGGCTAAAAGACCATCCTGTTTTAATGGTGAAGTGAAGGCAGTTATTGAAAATAAAAAAGCAACCTACAACAAATGAAAAAGTGGGAAATAGACTGTGTTCAATATAAATTAGAAGTTATAAAGTACAGAAAATTGAGAAGGGATACTAAAAACATCAGAGAAATAGCTCTAGCTGGTAGGGCTAAGGTCAATAAGAAGGAGTCTTTTTAAGTATATTAGGAACAAAACATATTCTAGCAATGGTATAGGCCCGTTACTAGATGGAGATGATAAAATTATGAATAATGATTAGGACGACAGGTTTGTCATAGTGAAGGAAAAATTATGGATAATGTGACCTTCCCCCCCCATTCATCCACATTTTTTTCCTGTGTGTGTGAAACTTACCCTACAGTGATGGGTCTTGCAACTCCTGTTTTGCAAGGCTGGGCCCGGTTCCTCACACTGGCTATCGCTACCTGGCGCACTGTGTCACAGCACTGCTCTGGTTTGGCCCACCTGACCTCTGTCATTATGGGGAAAAGGGGAGCAGGCCAAACCTGAGAAGTGCTGTGACCGCATGTCAAGGATGCTGGTACAATTTTTATAGTGGGGGTGCTGAGAGCCATAGAACCAAACTGTAAACCCTGTATATAATGGAAACCACTTTAAGCCGAGGGTACTTATGCCCTGCATGCCAAGTCATAATATCTGGCACGGGGTGCCAAGCCCAGCCCCAAAGGACACAGGAGCCAAAGGAGACACCACTGAATAAGTGTGGGGAAGGCTTGCTCTCCAACCCCTTCTTTGTCCCCCAAGCCTTCCTTCTGCAACCAGTAGACCTGGATAACTTGAAACAAGAGCTCAAAAAGATTTAGCTGAGGAGATCTCTGGGCACCCGATTTTAATTTTGAATAAATCTTGGCATAGCAGTGAAATTTCAGAAGACTGGAAGAGAGTTAATGTGGTAATATTAAAAAAGCCTCGAGTCTTGGGTGACTATAGGCCAATTATCCTGACATCAACTCAAGACAAAACAATGGGAAAAGCTGACACAGACTTTGACACAGTTAAATGATAGGAATATTATCTCAGTACGCATGGTTTTAAAGAAAGCAGGTCTTATTCTTTGAGATTACAAATTTGGCTGATAAAGGTAATTGTGTAGATGAAACAGAGTTTTGTGTGGCATTTGACTTGGTAATGCATGGCATTCAGATTAAAAAATTAGCACTCTGCAATAGCAATAAAGCACATCTTAAATGGAATAAGAGTTGGCTAACTGACAAATCTAAAAAAAAAAACACTGTTAGTTGGAAATTGTCATTGAATGGGGTGTTTCTAGTGGGGTTCTAGAGGGACAGGTACTAAGCTCGATGCTATTCAACATTTGCTCAATGATTTGGAAGTAAATATAAAACTGACCACTAATAAAATTTGTGGATGACACAATGATTGGCAAGAGTGGTAAACAATGAGGAGGACAAAGCAGACACATAGAGCAATCTGGATTGGTTGGTAAACTGGGCCCATTGAAACAAAATATGTTTTAATACAGCCAGATGCAAAATGATGCATCTAGGAAGAAGACATGCATGTCATACCTACAGAACGGGGGACTGTATCCTGGAAAGCAGTGACTCTAAAAAGTATTTAGGGGTCATAGTGGATAAGCAACTGAACATGAGCTCCCAGTTTGATGCTGTGTCAAAAGGAGGTAATTGTTATCCTTGGATGTATAAAAAAGAGAAGTAATGTGTAGATATAGGGAGATAATTTTTCCTCTATGCAGCATTGGTGAGTATAATAATGACATTGCATACAGTTCTGATCTTCACAATTTATAAAGAATGTTTTTAAAAAAAAAAAAGTAATTGGAGCTGTTGCTGAAACGAGCCACAAAAATGATTTAAGGATTGTAGAAAATGCCGTATGGTGAGAGACTTAAGTTGCTCAGTCTGTTCAGTTTGTCAAAAAAGAAGATTGCGAGATGACTTGATTGTAGCAGCTTTAGTGGGAGAAAATGCTTAGTATTAAAGGACTCTTGAATCGAGCAGAGAAAATCATATCAAGAACCAGAGGCTGGAAGCTGAATCTAGACACATTTGAAAGAGAAATTAGGCACAAATTTTAACAGTGATGGTGATTAACCACTGGAACAAACTATCAAGGGAAGTGGTGAATTCTTTGTCTTTTGATATCTTCAAATCAAGACTGGGGAACATTCAATTGACTGGGCCCTCACCATCTCAGGACTGCTTTCCTTTACTCATTAAGAGAGCTATTAGAGATGGGTGAGATAAAATATTTTATTGGTCAAACTTCTGCTGAAAGAGACAAATTTTTTAGCTTAGACAGAGCTCTTCTTCAGGACAGCTACGTTTGTCAGCAACTCTGAACCTTAAAGAGAGTAGGGTGAAGCTTGCAGAGGCTGGAAACAGGACTGGATAGCTGGCCTTCTGCTATGGACTTCCATTCAATAAGGTAGTATGAACTTTCAGAACAAAATACAAGATAATTCTCTTTGCAAAAACCTTCCCGCAATAACAACACTGGAATAATGGCCCATCAAAGTATAGTAGTAATGGGCAAATAACGCCCTGCGATCTCAAGTAGTGCAGCATGGAGGAAGAAATACAGTCCTTCTGACTGGCTTATGGTTTTATAACTTGACAAGACTGGTGGATATGCTACTGTATGACCTAGAGAGAGAGGAGCTGTTTGATCTCCCCAGGCTCAGTGATAGATTTTGGTGTGTGTGACTATGTGCTCTCTTGATTTTTCATAAAAAAGAACAAGAAACAACTTCTTAGGGCTTTTTCCCTATGGTCTAAATGGAAAGATTATGTTGTAATGGGAAGGAATGCAAATGTATTATCACTACATAGAATGATAGCTGGTATATTGTGCATTCAAGGTCAGTTGCGCTCTTCTCTCATGGAGTTGCTAGAGGCTGCTGTTGCCATGGCTCCATGTGATGCATCCCTTGCTCACAGGGATGAGGGAAGGAAGTCTGCTTCTTCATGACAGTGGTCGCCACAAGTCATGCAAAGATTAGCCCTGGCTAGAATAGTGTGAACCCTTTCATATGCCTAGAGAAGTGGCTCAATATTTGTAACAGTTGAAAGGGCCTGAGCCATTTTACTGTGATAGCCATAAAAGAAGGGTGTGTATGTGAGCTAGGAGACTATGGGAGGACACACAAAACAAAGTAATAAGGCTAAATATACTAGATATACCAGATTTTGTGCGCATGCGTGTGAGCAGCTGCTTTGTCTGGAAATATTAGTGCTGTCTGATCAAAGATGTGGCTTATCCAGTCCGAGAAAGATCATCCCAGTGCAAGGAGAATGGCATATGGGATCCTACATAGTCCTGCTACCACTTGCTGGCAGAGAGGGCCCATCCAGATGATGGGGCCAGGACACTGTTCTGTTTCCCAGCTGTGCTTTTGGTCTGTTGGAGTCATTAACAGCTGGCGGACATTAGGGCAGCCCTAAGGCTATGCGCAGCAGTCCCAGAATCTGGAAACTTCAAAGGTAAGCTGTGTGTCACCTTTATACCCCCCGACCTGCATTGTGTGTCCCTCCAGGATCTTGCCTACCATGTTTAATTTAGTTGCCGGTAGTCATAAACTGCTCTGCTAACATGCGGTTTTGATCCTTTCATGCAAGAGAAATAATAAGTGGATGTTTTTGTGTGTTGCCTTTTAGCATCATTTATAAACAATCTTTCCCTCTGTAAACATGGCCTCTGTCTTGGATTTAGGGCAGTTCTGTTTGTTTTATTTGAAATATTAAATTTAAAAAAATAAAAAAATAAAAATTGCACCTTAGGATAATTTTTAAAAATCCAACCTCTACTTCTCTGGGTCTCTAGGGGGCACCCCATTCTCTAGCAGTTCTGAGTCAGACTTGTGATGTCAAAGAATAATGAATTATCAGGCCTCACAACAAAAATGGAGCCAGTGGGTGACTATAAGAGACTCTTAAAATACCAAAGAAGGTAGCTTTAGAATAACATAGGTGCAGAGTATTCTTTTAATGTAGCTATTAGGACACTGAGTGCATAATTATAGGAGTAATTCCTTTAAAAAAAATAATTTTGCAAGTCACCTTTAATGAATTGTGCAATTGCACAATTGTTAGATGTAAAATAACAGCAATGTATTTCCCTCTGCTCTCTCCATTCACTGACTGCATTCCAAATAATATCTCAAAGATTTACAGAACATTGTTACCTGTGCAAACAAAGCAATTTTAACCACTTCAGGTGGTAGCCTTGCTGGTCTATTAATTGGTTTAAACTAAAACATTGCATTCACTCAAACTGTTTGAATAGCCCTTGTTGAATCACAGTCCTCATTCAACTGTTTTTAATGCAAGAATCCAAAAGCCTTTTGTTTGCATCCGATAAATGTTGCCATAGCAAATATGGCATAAACGGATGCATTAAGCTACAGCAACATATAGGAGCCAATAAATAAAAGCATACATTAAACATTTACAAGCGTTTGTATGGTAATAAATTATATACATTTTGCTTATGTGACTGACACCACCAAAACCAAAAAAAGAATGGGTCCGTGAGAGAAAATTACTGCTATACAGTGGTCATTATCATTGTAACAGTTATCAAATTTGAGAAGCCAGCAAAACATCTGGCTTTAATAGACATAGAAACTGTAGGGTTTTGGCTCTTCCTTTGTTCTACATACTTTCCATTCTCTTTATCGATGCCTGTTGTCAGAGGTTTGATTAAGTTAAATAGTCTGTACTTGATTCCACTCACACAAGGAAAATTAAGGGATATTTTTTTTTCCTGAGCACTGAAATCGAGTTTAAATAGAGCTGGTTTGGGTCATCAGGTCTGTGCATCCAGGAAATTTAATAGGGAAAGTGAATCAAGCTGGGGTCTTAAAAAAGCCTGATTTAATAAATAAATAAATAAGGATCTCTCAACAATCACAGTACACTTTCCTTAAGCCATATAGATGATGTCATGCAACTGATTCTGGGCCTATCTCAGCTGAGTGATCTCATCTGAGACTGAAATGAACTCCACACCTGAAATGAGTTTGCAGGGGTTCTTGAGCTAACTCCTAGAGGACAGCTGTGAATATTATATACCCATCACTGGTCCAGTCAATGTGGGTTGGCATAGCTGGCAATGCATGCTCAAAAATGACAGAAACTGAGTGAAAATGGAAATTGAATTCACACCTCATCACATCTCATAAAGGGCAATTTTTCAAGGTCAATGTTTAGGTGAATGAATGGAGCAGCACTTTGGCAATTGGCCCTGTGCTTACTCCTCCATGTGCCCTGCATACAGCTGCTGCCTCAAGATCTTTAGGGGATGTGCTTGTGTGTGCTTTCATGAGGATGTAAGAATAATAACACTAACTCCCATAAACATTATTCTGAGCGTATTTCAATTCTCAAAATCAGGCAGCTTTGGATGCATATTGGAGACCAGAGATGCCCATCTGAACTTGGGCCTATATGGATCCCCTTTAAAGAAGAGGTGACTATAAATACACTGGGTAGAGGAATAAATCTGCTAAACAAGAAGTCTTAAGGGATAGCTGCTCATTGTGATGTGAATGGATTTTCATTGCATTGAAATGGTGCATTAGGAAGTGATGCCCTAGAAGTGATTTAAACAAGAGTGCCTGAGGCATCAACCTGGAAGAGGCATTCACAGGTATGCTGTGAACACAATTCTTTTCTGTCCCCTACTTTAAAATTGCAGCTGTCCATTAGCCATGTCTAAGTAATTTCATTTTTGAATCACACAGAAGCAAAGATCCATCTATGTTGCTTTCTTTGTTTACACGTCAATGCTATTAATATTTCCGTCTGCCAACATAATTTGTGACAAAGCTCCACTGGCATCTTGCCTCTTGTGGTACAGATAGCAATGTAACTGAAAGACATTGTGGCCCTACTGTTTTCTGTACACTGCACTGCCCTGCTGCAGAGGCAGCTACCGTTTTATGTTTGACTTCAGATGCAGAAAGTGACTAAGGCAGACACACTGTGCCCTTTTTATTTTTCTTCCTTTCTTGAATTAAAAGGTAATTTTTACTGAAAATATTTTGCTCTTGGGTATGGGGAAAACATCACATGTTTGAAGAGAAATAAAGTCCGGAAGCTTTCATTTTGCTGTGGTGTTGATCATATCCTTTTGACCAAAGTATTTCTCTTGCCTATGCTAAAAACTCTTCGGTCTTAAACACTGTTCGGGGCACTATAATCTAGTCTATCTTTTAGCAACAGACGCTCTAAATTTAGGCCAGTCCGGATGGCAGTGGTATCAGACAGATGAGCCGCATGTTTAGATACACAGCTCTGTCCCCTGTGTGAATTATTTTAATCTTGTATGCCAACCAGCAAAATGCTTTATTCTGGATTCTGCCCACTGGGCTATTAAAAATTCCTCCTACCTCTGCCAGGCTTACTTGTTTCTTGCTGCACAAATTCAGCACTTCCTGACAGTCACAGAGAGCTGGCTTGCTGGAATTACTGATTTTTATGGTGGCTGGGTTTATTAGAGGTGAGCCAGAAGCAATGGCAGAATGGCATTATCTGAAGACTCCCCTCTTCTCCTACCACTTTCCACCTTAAATCAACTGGCAGATCTACACTGAGATCCCCCCTGATCTGGCTATCAATTGTTCTGCTTCTGCAGACGCCTCCTCGGCAAGAATGGCCATGCTGTGCTCTGCTGCTGTTACAGTCGCAGAATGACCTGGAGATCTGAAGCAAAAAACAGATGTCCCAATAAATTTTTGTCAAAATGTAATTACCTCGGGAATAGGGAAACAAATGGAGGGAGAGAGAGGACCAGATGCATGACATTAAAATATGCAGTCATAATTATAAAGAAATTTTAAATAACTAAGAGGAGCGGCCAATGAACCCAGTGGAGAAAATCCCCTTTCTGCTGTTCACATCTTCAATTTCAAATGAATCCTTGAAATTCAGTTTCCTCTAATGGTGATCAAAGCAGAAGGAGTGCAGGTTGCACAAAAAGTATCATCTTGAGTGCTTTTTCATAAATAAATCTCAGCAAATATGACAGGCTATCTTTCCCCCAGGATTCTGGCCAAGTTGCTTCTTCCTCTCCAGCCAATAAAACATGATAAATTGTAGGTTTCCTCAGTAACCGTAAAGATTTTGTATTTTCACCATTTGGAATGTGAAGAGTTTCTTAATACAACATGCTTAATAGCAGGGCTTTCTGAGCAAAATGCTCATTGTATATTCACATTTAAAATTGGATTTGGATTAATTTTGCTTTGTCAGCTGATTGCAAGGGGCCCCTTTGAATATTTAAATGGCAGCCTGAGCTAACAGATGAGTCAAGATCAAAATTGCAAACCTGGTAGACACTTAGGGGTACCCCTGATAGGCGATACCCAATATCGTGATAAGGCGGGGACATTCCATACCAGTAAGGTAGGTTTTATTTTTTTTAAGTGAATTTAGTTCTTCTTATAGCAGCCAATTTTTTTCTGGAGAGTGTTTATCCCCAAAGCAGGTACAGCACAAGCAATCTTCCCTTCTCTGCTTCACTAACATGTCTCAGCTTTTATATGGATTTGGTCGGGATGAACGTTTTGTCTCTTTGCCCATTCAGTCTCTGCCATGTCTTCTGTGGCTGTTAAAGAGCTTACCAATTAGTGGGTTTTGTAGTGTAAACACTAGTCCCCTAGGAACTGGTCTGAGACCACTAACTTGTTGAGTGGCCTCGGTAAAACAATTGTCAGGTCCTAACACATTTCATCTAATGCCAGATTGCGCTGGATGTTAATTGTGACCTTGGGATGAATGGTTACATTTACCAGCTGGTTGAGCTATCCCATCCAGAGGGGGCATTACCATTTTTATTTTAAAGTCAGACGTGGAAGTTTTGTCCCTTGAAGATGGTTCTTTTAAGAATGACGGCCTCTCATAATCCAATCAGCATCGTTCAAAACTGTGGTTCCATTCATAGAAGTACTGGTTTTTGGAGGAAAACAGTGCAGGGAGTGATGGTGAGAGATTTAATCTCTCATTTTAGAAGTAGACCTAGTAGGTAAAATCACTTAGCACATCCAAGACTGGTCTTCAAAAATCTAACAGTCCAGATTTTCGGAAGTACTCACAATTTGCTGAGCTGTTTAAGACCATGGTCAAGTTCCAAAACCAGAAGGATCCATGTTTCGTCTCCTTATACTATAGTTTAGAAAAGTTCACTCAGTAGTTGGATTTAAGAAAGGGACCAGTAACAATACGGGGAAACAGCTTAGTTAGGTCAAATAAAAGGAGCCATAGCTAGTTGCTGTTAAAGCTGTTACAGGAATTCCACAGTGTGTAGAATACTCCCAAATATTGGGGGTGCATTCAGATTGTCCACATTCTGTGCAGCAGGGATTGTCATTCCCTGAAACACTACAGTCTGTAGCTTGGTACATCCACAGATCCCCTTACTAAAAACACTGGCACCTCAAACTCCATCTCCAGTAAGGCCAACTTCAAAGTGCCTTTCTTCTAAAGATAACTTGCTAGAACCACCTTCTTATTAAGACTTTGCCAAGTTAAACCTCTACTGAGATAAATTGTTGTTCTGCCATTAAGATTTTCTGTTCTTTTTCCTTCTATCTTTGTCTTGCATTCTTGTCCATCTTATGATTGCACAGGATTCCAATGTCCTTCATCATGACGTGTAAATAGCATCTTGTAGCAAGTGTTCCCACCACTTGGAATGCAGTTGGCTGGAATCCACGCTGTGAAGATGAGTAAAGAGAACATTGGTCTAAGATGACTCAAGAAACACTAAAACTTTAGTTCTGCATTTGATAGCTTGCTTTAAATATGTCAGATTCTGGAATCACTCATGGCCAATTTATGACATTGAAGCAAACGTACAAGTAGTTTCTCCTAACAGGTAGCATGTTTGCCCTTCTGTCTCTGATGCATTGTGCAAAACAAGGCCAAAGACTCTGTTCCTTCCAGGACCTGAGGAAGAGCGTGGGAGATCCCAATATAGCCATACTGCTAGGAAGTGTGTTGTTACTATTTTTGTTTCAATAATTCAAAGTATGGCTAATGAGTTATACTAGTTATTAGCGCAGCTCAGAACTCGTATTAGCCTGACAGTGTCTTCCTTTTGCACAGTCTATTTTATAATTAATACTGAAGCAATTAAAAATCAATTCTATTTTAGCAAACAAGGCTGCTATTTAGGTGACAAAGAAGATGATATTTAGCACTTTGAATAACTGTTCCAGTAATAAACATTCTCTCTGTCTCTCTCTCATGGATATATTTTTGGGTTTTTCTGATTAGACATTATGTGGAGGGAAAAAAGGAATTAAAGCTAAATGGGATCCTTAATCAAAATTCAGAGTTCATAATTACAGTATATTCGTTTGTAGTGAGCCTGATGATTTTATTTTATTACTATCAGCAACAGCCCCCAAGAGCTGAATATTTACATGGGCGACTTAGTATCTTCTCTTCTCTTTTTCAGTTTAGGAGTTGGTGATACAGCTGAATGCACCATTTCCAATTAACAAATCACTCAGCAGATTAGACTGGGCCTTTCAAAGGAGCTAAGAGAGTTAGGTGCCCAGCTCTTGTTGAATTTCAAGAGGATTGGGTACTTAATTCCTTAGCCTCCTTTGAAAATTCCAGCCTCCGGGTCAAATTTTTTAAAGGTATTTTAGGGGCTGAAAGATGCAGATTGGCACCTAGGCACTTCTGAAAATCCCATTTGTCTCCTGTCTTCATTTTTAGGCACCTAAATACCTTTAAAACTCTGACCTCCGTCTCTTTTTCTGCTCCCAGATTGTCTGAGGACATCTGTTTGTCCACATTCATTTGCTGTTCAAATTTACTATTTCCCTCTTTGTAAACTATTGTTTACACTCTGTAAGTTGATCATGAACACTTCACTGTAAATATTTGATTCTTGTTATACAAATGCTGAGCTTTGTTGAAAAGTTGTGATTGGCCACATGGCACTGTGTCTGCTCCCAACTGAAGAATGTGCCTCATCACCAGGAGAGGGGCTTGCTGAAGTCACTGGGGCTTTCGACTCTCCCATAGAAAGGTAGCAGACACGCAGTGCGCTGAAGTTTAGAAAACACTTAAAACTTTTCCTTTTGTGGATCACTCCAGCCTTTCCTAAAGTAGTAGCATTGGAGATATTTGCTGCTTTAAAATCGGATGCATTGTTTTTACATTTCTCTTTTCTTTCCTCGCCCTAACGCAAAGATGATGATTATAGTTATTACTTATGAATACTGTGGCAGTCTATAGGAGTGTCCCAGTTATACATCAGGACTCCATTGACTAGGTCCTATAAAAACACAGGACAAAATAATGAAAAGTTCCAGAGGGGAAATCTGTGATTTCCACTTCATGCATCTGACCAAGTGGGTTGCAGGCCATGAAAGCTTATGCCCGCAGAAATTTGTTAGTCTTTAAGGTGCTACAGGACTTTTGTGTTTTGTTTTGTTTTTTAGAACAAAATAATGCTTCCCTCAACCCCAAAGAGTTTACAATCTAATAATTGCAGGCTAAAGCGCTGTCCTAATTGGGAAGTAGTCAGCTCATGGTCTGGTCCATTTAACTTTCTCTGTACCAGTGCTCTAGTGAGAGGTTTTGGGATGCCTAACTTCTGAGCAAATCCATCTCTGGTGAAACTCCATTGACTTTTCATTGACTTCAGCAGAATTACACCAGAAATTAATTTGATCTCCTGTGTTTTCTTAGTATGTTACAGCAAACATAATAATGCCCAGTCACAAGAATCTTAGCACTGCTTCTTATATGTCCATCCAACAAGACATTTTGAAATATTTACTTCATCCTACCCATCCCCTTGCATCTGGTGAACATTCTTAGGACCAAATATAAAGAACCTGAGATGCACAAGACCTTTCCTGTTTTTCTTTTCATTCTTGAAAGGAAGTATCTTTTAATATGTAGTATATACTTTTTACCTTTCCTCTCAGGGAGAGACAATAAACCAAAGGCTACATCCAAAGTCCATTGAAGTAAATGGGAGTCTTTCCATTTGGATCAGACTTCATTTGATTGATAGTTCTTGATAGTGAAACTGGTCTGATTTGACTTACCATATGTTGGGTTAGCTCAATGGGGCAATGCTATCCTTTTGGATAAGAAACAAACAAACAAAAGTATGAGTAACTCATGTGCAAAGCTCTTCATTTTCATTTTGTTTACTATTTCCTGGGAATTTTTCAGTGTTTATTACAAAATATTTAAAAACGGATGAAAATTGGTGCGAAAGTTAATTTCACACTTTTCTGGGTTACTATTGGGGAATGGGAGAACAGAAAAAAACAACAGATAGAAAACTGGAAGTAAACACAGTTTAATGTTGTGGTTTCTTTCATGAACTGTGCTTAAACAGTGTGTACACATGTGCATCTTTGGTACATTGCCTTAATTTAAGACAGCCTCACATTGACACTCAGACTAATTTATTATTAACACCTCTACTTAATGTAATGGACTGGATTTTCTTACTATAACCAATGTTTCATGTAACTGAGTTGTCCAAAATTTGGGTGAAAAATCAGTAAAAACTACATAATAGCTTTTTTTAAAACCCAGGAAAGCTTCAGTAAAAATCAGTTTACTCCCCCTCCTCCAGGCCCTCACTCATATATATGAGGTGTGACAATCAGGTTCTAGCAAGGGAATAACAATCCTAAACCCACATTCAAAGCAAGCCACTGCTTCGCAGATTTGAAATGATCCCTTTCCACATCCTGCTAAGCAACCTATCTAATCAAAATGTCCTTTCCAACCTTTGCCACCCTTTACTTACCCCACCATGATCCCAAAGTCTCTGATGGCACTGTGCCTTTCCTCCACACTGTTGGTCTACTTACCACATCTGCTGATGTTTGCTGAAAGACACTTGCTACTCCCAGAGTGGGTACGTATCAGCCTACTGCATTTGTTGCTCCCACTACTAGCTATTCCACTAGCTGCTGAGAGAAGTGCTGAAAGAGAGATCAGCAGACAGATACAGAGGAGGGGGTGAGCTTCACGGATGCTACCAGTTATGTTTCACTACTGGCAGATACCAACACAGGCTCCAGTTGATTTCAGTGGGAGTTGGACTCTGCCCCAACAAACGGTACGTGTATAATTTGTAAATACATTTTTTTATTACGGGTCACCAGTTCTAATAAGTAAAATTTGAGTCCCTTTCCCTCTACAAATAACTGCTGATATAGTACCTAAGCAAGGGAAGAAGTTGAGTAAAAATGGCTAAGACTTTAGGAAATAGATTCTGTGTCTCTTAGAAAAGTTGTGGGGGAGGGAGGAAGCTTTTCAATAGGGAACTGATCCAAAGCCCATTGAATGGAGTCATTCCACTGACCTCAATGGGCTTTGGCTTAGGTCCCATGGTCAGGTTCAAAAACTGAATGATAATATTCTGTCTTCCATGCTCTACCTGCTGTTGTGCTGCCTAATCTATAAATGTATATCCTATAAAACAAACTACATTCATGAAATGTTAAGTTTGCACAGTCCAGCTCTCAGAAGCCTAGGAATGTAAAGTTAAGATTTAGAAATAGGTTCCTAACTCTACCTCCTGTGTGTATGCAGTATGATAGAATCTTAATTACGTATTCATATAATACTTCTCAAATAAAACAACTACTTTTTCAAGTAGCATCCTTGTGGGTACTCCACTCTTGGTGTGTGTGCGTCCTTGAATGGAGATCTTTATTAGCAGTGTCTGTTTAGCCTGCGCATGCGGTATTGAGATCCTTGTGTCCAGCTCCAAGACTATATATCACTATACAGGTGGAATGTCCCCTCAGTTCCTTCTCAACCGCCTTGGCCTGAGATGGCGTTAACGTGTCAGCTTCTCACCTACCTTGGTGGTTTTGGAGCTTCTCGTTAGTTGTAGTTAGTTTAGTAGTTTGTTGTTTGTTTAAAATTCATTGGTTTTTGTAGAGACTTGTTTTCCCTCTGGGGTAATTCTTCCTGCAAAGGGCATGCCCAATTCACCAGGGTTCAAATGCTGCCTCTCGTATAAAGAGGCCATCCAAGTCAGTAACTGACACTCCAGAAGTGCAACTTCTTTCTAACCCTGAAATCTAGGGCTTGGAAGAACAAGAGGTAAAATGTCAATTCCTCAGAATGAAGCATTCCCTCTGCCTCACTTCAGAACCAGGTCAGGATCCCCTGGATGTTAGTCTCCAGGAGTCTCAAATGCCCCTTCCACCTTAGCACAACATTCTTCTAGGAAGGAGAAATCCTTGAGCCCTCCTCCAAAGCCTCTCAAAAGAGGAACTCTAGGTCCTCTCCCAGGGATTGTCCCTCAAAAAATGCCTGTCAGCCAGATCTATGGCCTCTGAGAGGTCTTCCTCAAGGCTCAGTATTGTAGGTGGAAAGGCTTCTGTGGGATGGGGAACGTGGGAAAACACCACATCTCTGAGACCAAGCAGGGCTCTGGGAAAACCCTAGTACCATCAGCTGGAGACGGTATCAAAAATAGAGGACCAATACCATTATCTTGGACCCCACTCTCGGTGCCCTTATCAAGTACTGCAGTACCGTGTAAGCCTTCAACCTCCTTGGTACCAGCCTCGAAGCACCCTAAGGCTACGGTATCATTAGATAAGGGAAAACACTCGCTCCCACAACAACTGTCAGTACCGCATCAACTGTTCATACTGCAGCACCAACAAGCATCACAAGACTTCAGATACCAGAGAGAATTGGCAATGATTGCTGAACCAGAGTCTCCATTATTAGCAGGCACTGAGCATGTCTTGGTACCAATAACTTGTCAGTCACCAGATCCATTTACATCCCTGGTACCATTGCCCTCCTATTTTCTGGGAGCTTCTGCTCTGGAAGAGGATAATGGTGATTATGATCTTCCCTCTGCTTCCATTTAAGTGCAGTGTTCTCTGGTACACCCTTACACTAGCCTACTCTACCAAAGGGGCAGGGAAGATGCTCCAGGACCTCATAACTCCTGGTGGGAGCAATCCTGGATGCCAGTCGCTTTCCCCCGTGGGCCTCAATGGCCATATTGGGATCCCTAGGCATCCTACCTTAGGCAGTTCTCTATGGCTATGACCCTATCCATGTGGGATGGCAGGGAAAGCCAAACTTCTCAGCAGCAGGAGGAAACATGAGGAGCAGAGTCCAGGAGGGACATGGATGTCACACCTCAAACCACGTCTTATCTTTTTCACTGGATGAAGCCCCTGATGCCTTCCTCTCCATCTGATGGATTTTCTCCCATTCCAGGACCTTCTTATGTGGATGGCAGACTCTCTGCAAATACCTCTTGAGGAGGTCAGAGAACCCCAACACAAGCTATTGGACATTATGCACTCTGTGACACCATCTAGTGTTGCCCTCCTACTAACTAAGCTCTAGACCATCTGGCAAACACTGGGTGTAGGGACACTCACTTGTAAGAGAACCAACAAAAATATTTGTCCTCTCCAAGGACTCTGAATTCCTCTTCTCCTATTCATTTCACAGTTCTCTGGTCATTCATGCGGTGAATGAATGGGGCAAAGCAACACTGTTATAAATCCACCCCACGTGACTGAGACAAAAATGGGAAGGACGGCCTACTCATCAGCTATGCTGCAATGCCATATTGCAAATTAGCAAGCATTGATGGCCAAGGACAACTTTACCAACTACACAAAATTTGGGTTGTTTATTGAGCACCTTTTTCCAGATCAAAGGGAACAATTCAAAGTCAGCATTGCTGAGGGACAGTTGCTGGCAAGAACATCTCTGCAGACCATGCTCAATACTGCAGACACCTTGGCCCTTTCCAGCTCTACAGCAGTGGTGATGCACTGGGCTTCCTAGCTGCAACTGTCTGGCTTCTCCAGGGAAGTTCAAAATATGGTTGAGGATCTCCCATTTGATGGGTGGAAGCTGTTTGTAAAAAACACTGACCAGTCAATTACATATCCTTAAAGATTTAAGGGCCATACTAGCCTCTTTAGGCATTTATACCCCTGCAAACAAATGGAAGTTCAGCAGATCACAAATGGCCCAGAGATCCCACCCTGTACAATTCTTTGGATTTCAGAGACCCGTGGAACCCTCCAAGAAAAGGCACAGCTTCCAAAGAAATAGATCCTCTAACTATCTGATGTGGCTCCATAACACGTATCAGAATCGAAGAGCCAGTTCTAATGGGACCGTGGAGGGCTAGAATTTCCCCCCTCTCTTTAGCCTGCCAGCTTCATTGTTCTCACAACCTTCCCCCAGTTGGACACTGACTCTCCCATTTCCAGCATGCATGGGAGTTTACCTCAGACAAATGCGTGCTGGAAGTAATATCATCAGGCTACACCACCCATTCTACCTCCCTTCCTCCTCCTCATTCCCCTTCCTTATCCCGCTTCAAGGACCCCTCTCACGAGCCCCCGGCTAAGGCAGAAAATAAACACTCTTCTTTGTTTAGGAGCAATGGGATCAGTATCTGCTCAATATAAGGAAAAGGATTTCAATTCAAATTATTTTCTTTTACCAAAGAAGAGCAGAGGATGGAGACCAATTCTAGATCTCAGGCTTCCAAACAAATTCACGGGGCCACAGAAATTCAGGACGGTGACTCTCTGGCAGCTATAATTTCTTCTTTAGATGCAGGGGATTGGTTGTCAGACCTTGACCTCCAGGACACCCATGTACCCACATAGGTATGCCCTCATCTCACAAGAGACTCATCCGATTTGTGGTCAGGAACATTTCCAGTATCGGGTGCTCCACTTCAGCCTCTCCTCGGCTCCACAAGTATTCTCAGAGTTTCTGTCAGTAGTGGGGCTCCTCTGTGTCATCAGGGCATAGTAGTATTCTAGTACCTTGACCTACTAAGAGGTGTTGTCTGCTACAAGCACAGCCCTTTACCTGTTTTTGGATCTGGACCTCCAACTGGACGTAGAAAAAAATCCACATTCACTCCCATTCAGAATGTACAAATCGTAGGGGTGTGTCTGGATTCCCTGACATCCAGGGCATCTCTTCCCATGGACAGGTTCTGGACA
This sequence comes from Mesoclemmys tuberculata, assembly GCA_007922155.1. Taxonomy (NCBI): domain Eukaryota; kingdom Metazoa; phylum Chordata; order Testudines; family Chelidae; genus Mesoclemmys; species Mesoclemmys tuberculata. Next base: position 35,188,780 of record ML675612.1, on the reverse strand, counting down.
TGATTGAGCCTCATGAAAACTATTCAAGACTGCCTCCAGGTCTCAGTCAGAAACTGCCTTCAACTTCTGGGTCATGTGGCCACTTGCACTTTCATGACAGTGCATGAAAACGCAATACCTTCTCTTTTTTCAGGGCTCATGCAGAAAGCTTACTTGACAAACAGATGCAGTCTAGATGAGCAAGTGTCAATACCCCAGTCAGTGAAGCATTCCGTAGACTGCTGGACAATTTATATCAATGTAGGGGCGGGGTCCCCTACATCAAACTTGCACCAACAGTGATGGTAACCATACATCCATCTCTGTTGAGCTGAGGGGCGCACCTTGGCTCTGTGACAGCACAGGGAAGATGGTCACCTCAAAAGAGCACCCTCCATATCAGCCTTTTGGAGCTCAGAGCAGTCAGAATTGCCTATCTTCTCTTCCTTTCTCTCATCAGACACAGATCTATCAAAGATATGACAGATAATGTGGCCTATATGTTTTATATCAAAGGGCAGTGAGGGATGAGATCCCATTCCATACGCGCTGAAGCAATAAAATTGTGGAATTGCTACATAAAACATCATCGAAGGAGCTCAGCAACATATCTGCTTGGTATGCAGAATGCCATGGCCGACACATTCAGCAGGTGTTTCTCTCAAGAATACGAGTGGGGTCTGGATTCCCAGGTTCTACTGGAAACCCCCATGTCTGAAAGATTTTGAGAAGTAGACTTATTTGCCACAACCACAAACAAAAAATGCCACCTATTTTGCTTGAAGGAAGGTTTAGGCTGTTATTCACTAGGGGATGCCTTCTTCCTGCCTTGTACAGTCAGTCAGTTTTATGCCTTCTCTCTGACATCGCTCATCCTCAGGTAATAAATAAGCTCAAGCAAGACAGGGCTGGAGTCATACTGATAACTCTGACGAGGTCAAGGCAAGCATCATTCCATTACCTGTTTCACTTGCTCTCTGTCCTCCAGTACATCTCCCAATTGTGCCTCATCTTCTCTCCCAGGACACCAGCCACATCCCAGCTTCTGCATTCGATGTCTCAAGATGTGGTTCCTGGGTGGTTTGCAGGGCTAGAATCTTCCTGTTCTGCAGACATACAACACACCCTATTAAATCGTCAAAAAGTTTCTGCTGGAACTACTTACCTCCAGAAATAGCCAAGATTTGGCTGTTGGTCTGAACTCCTGAACTCTGCTGCTCCTGCACTTGCCCCACTTGCTCTTGTTCTGGAGTATCTGCTGTAGCTTAAGAAATCAGGATTGTCTCTCAGTTCCATCAAAGGTCATTGGGTATCCCTAACAGGCTTTTGTAATGCTATCAAGGGCTTCTCTCTGTTGGCTCACTCCCAATGGTGAGATTTATGAAAAACTTGAAGAATCTCTTCCCACAGATAAAGGTTTTTCCTTTTGCTTGGGATCGGAAATTGGTTCTCAAAAGCTTCACAACAACCCCATTTCTACCAGATTGTAGAATGTTCCATCCCCTGTCAGCATTTCGGCATACTCAACTAGGTCACAATCCATATCTGTGGCTCTCCTTAAAAATGATCCCATTCTAGAAATCTGCAGAGTTGCTCCCTGGTCTTTGGTACATACATCCTCTAGACGCTATGCCCTGATCGATGCCAACTGCAGCATCAAATCTGGAGGCGATGTGCTTCTCTCTTCTGTGATGGACTCCATGCCAAAGCCCCCTCCCTCTACTGAGGATGCTGCTTGGGAGTCACCAAGAGTTGAAGAAGAGGTTGCTTACCCTGTGCAGTAACTATGGTTCTTTGAGATGTGTCCCACCTATGGATGCTGCACTACCTGCCCTGCTTCCCCTCTGCTTCAGAGTTTCTTCTGAGACTTGCTGGTGCAAAAGGAACTGAGGGGAGCGATTTTCCTGTGCAGCCTGATATGGCTTCAGCGTGGGGCATGAGGATACCAGTGGCACATGTGCAAGCCAAACGGACGCTACTAATGAAAACCTCCAATCAAGGGTACATGCATTCCAACAGTGGAGCACCTATAGGGGGACACATCTTGAAGAACCATAGTTACTGCAAAGGTGAGTAACCACTTCATATTTCCCTTTTCTACAACTTTAAATGCCTAGAGGCTAATCCTAAGGACCTGTATTCCTTCACAGGAGGCTGAGGATGGTTTGGTGTCCTAATAAATAATAAATACATATTCACCTTGAGGCAAGCCAAAACCTGGAAAAAAAATAATCTGATTTAATTTTTCCAGGATTGGTCTTTGCCTGAAGGTGAATGTTTTCAGGAACATTTCAGGTAGATCTGCGTGACTGAAGAGAGAGGTAGAATGAACACTATTATGCAACCTTAATATCAGTTACAGCCTCTCCTACTTGCACATGTGCACACGTTTTTGTGTGTGCATGTGCATCTTCAAGTGGCAGAGTTGTTATTCCTTGAATAGAATGTTAATCAAATGGGTTGTGGATTGAAGGAATTGTAAACATGGTAGCTAGCAATGGCTTTAAACTCCTGACAAGTTACGCAATGGGTTTGCTCTGCAGAGAACAGTCTCTCTGAAATAAAATTAGAGCAAAAAGACTGAAAATAAATTTTCCCTAAAACATTATCAATTACTTTGCAGTCACATTCACCTGATAATATTCAGACTAAGGACTACAGTACTGAAAATTTAAAGAATAATTAGTAACACTTATGTCTCGTGTTATCGTATTGGCCATTTTAGAAATATACTTGCGGAGTTGTCTGTTAAAATTGTTCTGCTTAATTTCAGAAGAGCAATGCACAGTAAACTTACTTGCAAAATGTTTGTTTTTGGTTTTCAGTATTTCAAACACAGTACTGGATGGATACTTTTTCCTTCATTTTTAAAATAGATGGTCATCCTTTGGCTGGATTTAGGCATGCAAACAGCAGCATTTCAGTCCAGACAATATGACTGATTTACGTATAGTAGAAGCTGAATAAAATGAGAGGAATATAAAAAATTATTAATAAAGTAAACAATTGCAAAAACCAATGAGTAAACAAAGGAGACACAACCCTATTGGAAAGTATCCCTCCTATTTAAAAGTACTTGATTTTCAGTCTCCAAGGTCAATGAGATGGGAGCTTAAATCAAACTATATATGTTGTTTAAAGTTTTATACTGCTTTAAAATCTCAATTAATTTGAAAAATTAATATGTATTTTCATCTAAACTTACTATGATTTTGTGCAGTCGCTTTCTTTTGTTCTTCATGCATCTCTGCTTTTGAAAACCCAACCCCCATGCCACATGCTTTGTATTTCTCCCAGTGTTCATTTAGTCCTTGCAAGAACTGCTCAGGCTAAGTGAACTAAGAATGCTAGGACATGTATAGAAAACATGATATTAACCCATAAGTGCCCCTAGACACAATATGGAAGCTCAGTGAAGCAGTTCTTGCATGACCTTGGGACTCACTTTATGCTTCCTAGCAGCTGCCACTACACTAAAATTAATGGAGTTGTGCTGAAGGACATTGAGTGGAGTGGGCCAAGGAGACATTGCAGTGAAGGGGTTAATTATCCTGGTTTGTATTTGTGAAAAGCAAGGTGTCGGGGAGGAAGCTGATGGAGGAAGGGCATTAAATAATCTGCAGGCTGAAAAAAATTGGCTAAATATTTCTTTAAAAAGGCAACCGAAATCTGGCTCCAAGGTGTTGGATACATAGAAAACTTTTCTGGTTTTAATGTTGGGACCTAGCATTAGGTGATGTGATGTGGCAGAATGTTATAATGTACACTGTGCTTGAGCATTGGGAGCAAAACAGTCTGGTTTTGGTTTCCCATGCCTGACTTTGGTTCATATATGTTTGGAGAGTGAATTGACCTGAAAGAGTTAAAATTGCTGGTAGACAAAAATCAGATTCTAGAAGTTCCTTGCTACTGGACAGTTTTGGGGGTTAGCTGTGATCATGTTCCCTAATTTTTTTTTTCATTTGCATTCTACTGAACAACCCCTGCAGGTTTGTAGTCTGTGGTTTATTTTGTGTATGTGTTTATCGAGAACCTAAACCATATGGATAATTCTGCTTTCTTGGCTATATTTTTAGGTAACAGAAAGTAGTAAAATGTTCTGAGATTCTATTAAGTCTTTAAATTACAAAATCTAGATTCCACCTTAAAAATGTTCCATACTGTATGTTGCATAGCCTGGGGTGCTGACTGGCTGCCAAATATCTATCAGAGAGTGATTTATGATATATGATACGTTCCTCAGCCCAAGTGGAGGCTGTTTAGTTGAAACATGAGAAAGGAGAGGCCTTGTGCTCTCAAAACCATGATGACAAGTTTCTGTTTGGCTTTCTGAGGGAACATACAGTACAAAACGTGCCACATTTTACAGCACCAAAACTTATGTAAGGAACAAAACAAAATTCAAGTAAAGGAATTCTTGTGTGTTCTCTCTCTCTCTCTCTCTCTCTCTCTCTCTCTCTCTTTAAAGCTACGTTTACTTCAAGAGACAGTTCCTTTTGTTGTTGCTTTTGTTGATTGTGTGGTCTGTGAAATGGAATTGTAACAGCTTGTTTCTGACAATTAGAGTATTTTCAAGAGCTTGGAGCTTTATGAACATATTTTTAAAATGAGATTTTTAGATCCACAGTTTAAATTTTGCATATATATTCTTTTCAACTCTGACTAGAGCATGGTCTGAATTCTGCTGTTTTCTGTTCTGCAAAGCAGTTTCCTCTGCAGCTGTGAAGAAGTACCTCTCCCATATGGCTTTTGGGAGATACACTGTAGCGTGCCTGGGAAGAACTATATGGATAGTGACCTCTAGGAAAGTCCCTCAGTGTCGAATGACAGTATTTACGGACCGCTACAGTTAGAAAAAAAAGGTCTATCTATTTAATCTATCTGTTTTAGGTATTTATAGAGCTTCAATCACCATAGTATCTGAGTGTCAAAATCCAGTGTGTAACAGAAACATGAAAATATGCTCAGAAGCAAGTGTTGCTAGAACTGTGATTGGATTTAGCCCCTAATATTTTAATTTTTTGACATTTTCTTTTTTTCCTTCTCCTACCACCACCTCTCTGTTCTTCTCCAGTTTCTGTAACTCTGGGGAGGCTTCTGTGAAAAGTGATCCTTACGTTGGGAATGAAAAATGGTCTGTCTACAGCTTATTCTGATCTCCAGTGGGGCCTTCCACTGCTTTGCAACAAGAATGCCTTACTCTCACATCCTTTACCGACAGTACTGCCAAGGGGCCCCCACTGAGACAGAAGCTCTGTTGACATAAACACTGTGTAAACACATAGCAAGAGACAGTCTCTGTCCCCAAGAGCTTACAATCCAAATAGTCAAAGGGATGGAGAAAAGGAGCAGCATTTTCCCCATTTTACAGATGAGGAACTGAGCTATGGTGAGATTGATTTATCTAAGGTCACGTAGGAAGTCTGTAGCAGAGCAAAAAACTGAACCTAGCTCTTCTGAGTCCCACACCATTTCTTTAACCACAAGACCTTTAACCTTCTTTTAAGTGTTACTGAGGCCATGGATGGTTTCCATGTTCTTGATGAGCACAGTTGCCTCGGTGGGTTGCAGATCAAGAGGTGGGCTTTCAATTAGTCTGGCCCCAGTCTACTGAGGGCCATAGTGGTTAGAGCTGTACGTTCAGGGATTTTGTAGTGAACAGAGGGTGCAGACCATTGCTATGAATGGTCTTGGTTCTTAGCATTGTTCAATAGGCAGTGTGTATACGCTCTCTTTTTAGCCCTGTAAGGAAGTTGCTTAGATATGTTTATGTATGGTGCTTGCAAGGATAATTTTTCTTGTTTAAATCCCAGAGACTTTTTCACTGTCCCCAGTAATGAGTGTGAAGATGCAAGGACTAAAACTATTCCTGAACAGAGATTCTGTCCTTTCCCCTCAACTCAGATTGTTGTCTTCAACCACTGTGGTCTCTGATCTCACCTCCCTGGGTGATAGTCCTGGTTGATAGATTTCTATCGGCTGAATTATTGGCCCATTCAGCCTGTATCTAGATGTTGCCTAAGCAGGGAGGAAACTGCTTCTCCCAACACTAATGCCTGTGTGGGTCCAGTAGCCATATATAGACATTGGGGGGCAGAGACACTGACTTGAATTCTGGGAAAAGAGAAAGATTGGACAACTGGGTAAGGACTATGTAGGATGTGAGTGGCTCCTTGTCAGGATCAAAGGCTTTGGAGCCCAGATCAACTTTAATAGTCCTGAAGGTTCCACATTGCGGGGACACTGAGGTCCAAGAGTTGGCCTGAAGTGAAATTCTCATGTGACTAATGACTTCATTGAACATACATTTCATAAAGGTAGAAGAATCTGTCCCAGAACTGTGCTTTAGTCATGACCTGTATAACTCTTGGCTTAAACCTAAGTCCGTTGTACTCTGTGGCTATAGAGGCCATGAAGACTCACCCTGGGCTTTTGAGGTCCTGCATTCAGCTGTTGTGGAATCAACAGGAAGGACTGTTATTCCTTTCCTCCTGTTCTGCCTAATTTCGGGGAGAGCAACTGGAGTGCTAGTTATGAGAGTGCTCTATGCAGTGCCTAAGAGGAGTGCTAGGAAAGTAAATGGAGGCTGTGAGGAACTCTTCCAATCTTCCAAAAGTCCAAGAATGGATTAAGGAATAGGGAAAAAGAAAATACAACCCTTCCTGGGAATGGGCTGAGTCCTTACCCTGTGCTCAGCACATCACACATGCTCCAAGTTACTGTCCAAATTCATCTTCCTTCCTGGCATCTGGCTTTATTGTAACTCAGAGCTGTGGAATTACATTTCTATGTTTGCATTGTGACCATTTGCATACTTATGGGTAACACTGATCAGCTGCTCCTGTTACTATGAACCCAGCAGGTTTATGTAGTTCAACACCAGCTAACAGGGTAGGACAAGAGAAGAACTTTTCAAACCTTGTACACTAGCTCAAACCCAGTAGTCAGGGAAAGGGGAAGAGACAGTATATTAATGGAGGCACAGAGAGCCACTGAGTATTTCTGTTCTGCCATGTTTGCATCATGGTAATGTGCCAATACCTGATGTTCTTGCATAACAGTGACTGAGGATCCCCATGCAAACATATAAATGGAATGTTAAACAGTGATTTATTTTGTGTAACTCCATGAGATTTCAAAAGGGTTCTCCAGTGCTTCCAGGCTGAGGAACACTGGTTTAATCCCTTGTATTACCAAAGATGCTTTTCAGGACACAATCTGTGTCAAGGGAGACTTACTGTGCCCTTGAACATCTGCTCTACAACTATCCTGGAGTCTTGCAGTTCAATACATAGGCCCCATGGGCTCAACAGCAGCCTTTCCTCATTTGGAAGATAACCTATTGCTATTTTAGACCATAAGCAGCCCCTATTAGTGCACTAAAATAGCTGTTCAAGTCACTTTCTTGTGCTTGGAAATTCAACATAAATAAATGTTGAGACCTGTGACTTGGCTCAGCTGCTTTAGCAAAAAAACATCCTGTCTAAGTGCCCAGCACTCTGTGTTCCAGGATGATTGGCAGGAAACAGTGTGTTTGGGGAAGGGGAAGATGGACATTATAAAAGCTATAGACTCTCTCAAAACAATAGCATGATACAAAAGAGAAGGAGTCATTTAATTAAACTGTTTGGTGGTTGCTTAGTCTTTTAAGGTGGGTCGAGGGGTGGACATGTATTATGGAGATGGTGTTGTCTGTATTGGATGTGTTTGGCTCTGTATTTAAATTTTGGTACTAAGGCCCATCACCAGTACCCATCATAGGCTTGGTCCACACTTACCCTGGCGATTCAGCGGCAGTCGACGGGAGTTACGCAAACTACGCAGAAAACTTGCGTAACTCCCTTCGACTGCTGTGCTTCTCTTCTGGGTGCCGTCTTCACTGCACTGCGCCGACGGGAACCACGTTCCCATCGACGCAGCGCTACACCACTTGCAGGGGTGGATTAACAAAGTCGACTTCTGGATTGACTGAGCGGGTCTTCACTGACCACTCAGTCGATCCAGATAAGTTGATCTGACAGCGGCGAGTTTGCTGCCGTCAATGTAGACATAGGCATTAGTTGTTTATATTGCATATATAATGTGTCATCTAGCTGCATGTCTACTAGCATAGTGAAGTGCATCTGCCTCTGTGCCTATTTGATCTGTTAGCTCTGGAAAGGGGTTCATATCTGAAGGTAGAGCAGGGAGTGGTTCCACTAATACCCACTAGAGTTCTGTTGAGAGGGGCTGTCTTTAATCTCTGCTGGGGGTTTCAGAAGAATCCTGCTGGTAGACTGTAAGTGGATGTGTTGCATTAACATGTCCCCTGGCTGCTTTGGCTACATACCTTACACGGTCACTCATTTTTAGTGCTGTGCTGAGTGATGGCAAGCCTTAAGATGGAGGTTTGCAAACATTTTGTGCCAGCGCTATCCTCCATCCAAAAACATTATGCCAGTAAAGCACTATTGTACATATGTCTGATGTCTTGCAGCTGAAAGGATCCCAATGCACTTTACAAGGTATATACAGTATGTGATGCCCATATCAGAGTAGATAGCTGAATTATCTATGTGCACAGGGGGAAATTAGATACAAAATGTTGGTGAGTGAGCCCCGTATTTGCAGGACAGTAAAAAATTAGGTGGGGGATATGTACTCTTCCCTAATAGAGCCACCTATGTATGTTTCTACCTAGTTGTTACCCACATCTGAATATAGTGACTCTCAATAAAATAAGATACAGAGCATCAATGACACAAATAATGTGGTGGTCGAAAGAGAACTTGCCAAATGGAAAGTCTAGTGGAAGAAGCGAAGATACTAAATAATACCAAGTCACTAAGAAATGTAGATAGCAGTTACTGACACTAAGGATATAAACCAGAATTTGATCTTGAAAATTTAAGAAAATACCAAGGATGAAAGTAGTGGGGGAATATGGAACAACTGCATCTCTGTTTGTGGAAGGCTCTGCATGGGAAAGGAAAGAAGATGTACAACCATCCTTTACTAGTTTAGTTGGCCCTGAAGATAAGAACTCTTGTTGCTGGAGAAAACTACCTATTTGGCATGTGTGTTATGACTTTTTAGACTTCACTGCTGTAAATGGGTAGCTGGAGAGATGAAAGATAGTTCCAGCAACACCATGATGAGAAATAAGATACTGATGAATTTGTTGATGATTGCTAGGTAATTCAAGCTTTCCCAGATGTTGTGAAAGACTATGAACCTAAAGGCATCTTGAATGTAGTTGAGACAGGTTTATACTGGTGTGTAATTCCAGGTGGTACACTGGTATCAAGATAATGCTGCTGCAAAGACCATAACAGAGAGAACAACACTGATTTTGACAGAAAATATGAACGGCAATGAGAAAGTGGTTGCTCTAATTATTGGTTAAAAATAAAAGCATTCATGTTACAATAAAAATAATAATAAAATACTGTGGAGCACAACCTCAGTTGGTGTGGCCCCATTTATTTCACTGGGGTGATGCTGATTTACACCACAGGAGGATATGGCCCACCATCTGTACTACATTATGATTAAAAAATGCATAGAGAATGTGAAGAGGGATAGAAGAACATGCTGGTAGTATACAAAGAGTTTAGCATCTAGGCACCTGCCCAAAGGGATTTTGTAGGGAATGCTGATGGTGTGAGCCTTTTGGAAGGGGCCAGAGTATATCACCTCCCTCTAAAAATGGTTAAAATGTGTGTAACTTGGTATAATATGGTATTGCAGGCCCAGCATTTTTTAAATGACTAGTCAGTTAAAGCCAGATTTGGCATGTGCCATGCCTTCAGTTGCACATGCAAACATGGATTTTGCATGTCCCCTGAATGATTTAGACATTTATATACCTCTTGGTGCATGCAGACACCCAGCCAGATGTAGGGTCAGATGTAGGGAGAGGAGGGGAATGTAGTGGAGCACCACTATGCTCATTCCTCCCCTGGGTCAAGGTCCCTGGAGCCTTAACTTGAGCTGAAGCCAGGTGGCTCTGACTCACTGAATTACAACTGGCTCCCTGCACCCCCTCCACTCTTTGAGTGAGTGCAGTATATCTACATATTGTCCAACTGCTGAATTCTCCTGAGACCCTGGGGCAAAGATGCTTTGGTTTTTAGATAGCTGCATCTTTGGGTGTGTATAATCTTTTTTACTGCCAGTTTTAATTTTAATTAAATTAAATAAAAACAAAACAATTAAGCAGTTTCAACCAAAGTTATAGAAACCATTTCATTATACAAAGGTATGTTCCACATGTATCAAATGATGTTTTGATCAAAGACATATTATTACTCAACCAGGTGAGGCAGTGTGTGACACAGATCCCAAATGAGGCACACCTAAATGTTTTTCATGCAGGAAGCTTAAAGAGATGTGGGGTTTGTTCCTTTAGTATAAATAACTTAGTGTTAAGTTCTCACCCCGCTCTGGTTAAAAGGGCTGGGGAGGTGTAAAGGAGTCCTTACAGCCTTGGTTCTGGCTGTGGGAGGATTCCTCTACCACAGGCACTGCAGAGACAGCTGTAAGGCTGCTTTCTGAGGACCACCTTGCAAGCCTCTGCCCATGGGAATGGGTGGGTCAGGGTAGGAGGTTGTCATTGGGTAGGCCTCCTCTAGAATACCCCTCATGGTTGGGTAGCTCTGCAGCAACCTCCCTTAATTTTCCCATTCAAGGGGTTTATTAAACTCCGGAGACTTTTTGTCTGATAATGCCCCTTCTCCCTGGTTCAATGTAGTGGTTCAATGTATTGGCATAAGATGCAATTCCAAAACTCAGTCCTGGAGCATCTCTCCTCCCCCTTTTGTTCTCCGGAGCACTTCCCTACCTTGAGAGGCCACTATCATCCTTATCTCACTCTTAGCATCCTTCAACCCTCTGGCTTCTAGGCCCAAACCATGCCTCCTGCTCACTGCAGCTCTTATGCAATCTCTGTTACAGCTTCCTCTGTTTCTCTCTCCCTGAGCATCCCCTCACTACAGCATTCTGCTGCTCTTATAAGGGAATCACGTGACTTCTGCTCAGGTATGCCTTCTTAGTAATGAGAATTTGCTGGTCCAGGCCTCTAGCTCATAAGGGGCCAGCCACCCTGCTACAGGGGTGTTGCGGTAGGGATACCAGACAGCATGGCACCTACAGGGCATCTGAGGGAGGCTGCCATAACTTAAACAATTTATACAGAACATTGCTGTGTATAATTCAGATTTGTAGATCATACACAATCAGTTTATTGAAATGAGTGTATGAATTTCTAGTCATGTTGGTTAATTTTACTTGGACACAGAGATATCATGGTATGTTTGTATTCTCTATAACTTTTAGAATCAGGTGTGAATGTTTGTATTTGCAAATTCACAATTTGTTTCCCACAAATGTTCTCTGATATTCATTTGAAGCTTGCTGTTTACTCAAACATTCCTTCCTGTGAACTCATAAGCTGGCATGTTCACCCAAACCGAACACAAAAGGGACACACTCACAGTTAGAGCAAATTTGTTTTAAAATTTGAACAAATATTAATGGGAAATCTTTTGTAGTATTTGCTCAGCTTTAGTTAAGAGGCTTTTCTGTTGAGTGGCATTTAATTTAATGATTTCACAAAGGGTGTGGGCAACTCCATCAATTTTGGGTGAGTTGACAGACTCATTACATTTTATGGTAGTCAGGACTTGATCCTGCAAACCTTATTCACATGAGTGAAAAACAGTTTGGGGCCACGCCACTCTTATATATAAATTAAAGCCATAAAGGTCAAAACCAAAAGGGTTTTCTTTCTTGCCTTCAACTTCAGCAGAATTTTTCTGAATCTGAAATTTTGAGCTCTGAGAGGCAAGTTCAAGCTTCTGATTTTTCTGGTAGTTGTCCTTGGTAAAAGTCTAATAATTATTATTAAAGAAGCAGGAACTGGCGGAATAAGCAGATGGTCATTAGTTAAGCAGCATGGCATGACAAAACAATAATAGGAAGGTGAGGTGATAATGGTACAGATCTTTTCCAGGGCCTGCTTTCATTTGTGTTTACACTCATAATTTTTTGGTGCAAGTAGACAGAGAGAAACTTGGAGCAGTGTCTTAATATTTTCTCTGAGCTCTTTAAAGTGCACATCACAGCTCTTTAAAGTGCACAGCTCTTTAAAGTGCACTCTTAGGAATTCATTTAAGACCATTTGGAGTTTTAATATTCTGGGCTCTTGGTAGAGTCTGCAACCTTTTACCAGATATGGAGAGGGTTTCATTTATATGAGAATGGGCATTGATGTCGTATCAGGAAATGTTTGATACAGCAGCAGTTAGAGCATAGGGACAGGGAAATATGGAAGGAAAAAAGACAATTAAGTGTCAAACCACAATAGCAATATTTTCAACCCACTCTAAGCAGAAAATATGTTTTGGAACTGATAAGAAAGAAGGAAAAGACCTATTTGGTCATCTATAGTAGTTCTTTACAACTCGTTCCTTTCGGTATGTTTTTCTACTCCTTGGTGCAAAAGCAGCTTGTGGGATCTCCTCTGCTGCTTGTGGAATCTGGAATCTGAAATCAGTCTCTATCTTAGTAACTCTCCCTCTGAAAACATAAACTCTAATTTGCTTCTTTCTGCCTTGTGATATCTCTAACTTACTGGAATTTTCCTCCGGGGCGGATTGGCAGAGGCCCCGGAGGTTTTTCGCCTTCCTCTGCAGCGTGGGGCATGGGACGCTTGCTGGTGGATTCCCTGCAGCTTGAGGTCTTCAAATCTCACTTTTGAGGATTTCAATAACTCAGTCATGGGTTCGGGGTTGTTATAAATGTGTATGGGTGGGGTTTTGTGGCCTGCCTTGTGCGGGAGGTCAGACTGGATGATCATATTGGTCCCTTCTGACCTATGAGTCTATGAGTCTACTGGTATATTGGCAGTACTACTTGTATGAAAGGTGGTTTAGAAAAGAGTGACACGTCTTGGTTTGTTCTGTTACACCTAAACGTTTGGTTAGAACACTGTCACATTTGGCCATTGTGTGCTGTTGAAGACGTGATGGTTTTAGCCAGTTTCACCTCTCACCTTCAACTACAATCATCGTTGAACCTGCTACATCTCCTCCCTCCCCACACGGTATCAGTTCTTAGTCTTAGTCTTTGTCTTCGTCTCAGATTGCAACTGACCAGCTATGTCTAAGGTGTTAATCATCATAAGAGGGAAATCCCTAAAACATGTTTGGCTTACTTCTGGGCTCTTTAATGATGCTTTCATTGAACTCCTGTAGATAGTCATCAGGAATCATAGTGCACCTTCAGTAAAAGGTACTGGCTCTTTCTACTAGACTCTGCTGCTCAATTCCAGGCTCAAGGTGAAAGGCAAAGTGAAATTGACAGAAGTGCTGAAGTGCTCTGTGCTTCTACAGTCTTATCAAAGTCACTTTGGTGCTCTGCTCACACATATAGTTTAATAACATGGGTTCGGGGATTGGTAGAATATTGCAGTTGTAAATGCTGTAAGTAGGATGTTCTGGAATTGTGGAGTGGAATACCAACATACCACCAATTTACTTCCTACTTCAATCCCTGAACAGCAATGACCATGGCAAAAATGTAATCAACCAATGCTTTGGTTCTTTTTATATTGATAATAATAATTATAAAAGCTTTCCATCCCAAATGATCCCGAAGCAGTTTGTACATGCCTGAGGTGCAGCCACCTTTGGGGTGGAGCACAGGAGTCATTCTGTACCAGCAATGTTGCATAACAAGTTAGGACATAAAAAATATGAGGATGGGGGTGGGGTGTGATACAGGAAGAAAGAAAGTAATTTGGAATTTGTCCCAGGCTAGGATTAATATTCCTACTCTTGAGAAAAGTGCCACCGAATTTTAAATGGCAAGCAGTCAGTGTTTTACATCTCACCTTCAAGACAAGAGAAGAAAAATATTGTCTAACTCAGAAATTCAGCACACAAGAATAACAGAAATTGTCCATCGACAGCCCTGTAAAACATACATAACTAGAATAAATATGCACTAAAGATGCATGTCAATTGAGACTACATTGTGTCAGCAATATTTTATGGCAAATCCTTCCTTTTTCAAATTGATAAAAAGACTGATTTACTTGTAGATTTAATTTTACCCAGATTAGTGGTCACATCACCACTTAATGCTAGAGGGGGAAAAATCAGTATTCTATTTGTCTTTAAAATAAAAGGCACTGGACACCTGGCACCCTATAAATACTGTGACACTGTACGACAGCAAACATGGACACAATGCAGTGCTTATTCTGAATTGGAATCCATCTGTACACTACAGTAGTAAGACAAAAGAGGATTGTTAGCACTTAAAGGCACCTTGACGCAGTCATACCACTTGACTGTTTTATTAATTGCCCCATCTGTTAAGTGAGAACTTTCTGACATGGGTTGGTACAGTGCTCTTAAACCCCTTGGTCTGCTTCCTATTGGTTCCACATGTGTTTGTATTTGTTCTCAGTAGGCAGGGATTCCAGAGAGAAAATGAACCGCTGCAGATCGATTGCAGTATCAGTCATGCAGAAGACATGGTAAAACATGCCATTTAGTTTGGTTTACCATTAACCCTTTGAAGATGGAATAAAGAGAAACCAGTTTTAGTTCCTGAATGCACCACTGGGGTAAACAGGATTAGTACGACATCTATGTTACATATCTCATTAAGGGCTCTGCTCTGTTTAATAATTCTGTGCAAATCACATTTCTATCACTGCCTGTCTTGGAGCTTGCCCACTTTCCTGTAGCCAAACCAGATAGTATTAGTCTGATGTAGGAGATTATACTGCTGTGCTGAATAATCGTGCCCATTTCATATACCCTTGATAATTCACTGATGAGATTACAGGGATGGTATTTGAGGCTGTGGCCTAAAGTGAGAAAAGCCAGAGCGGTTAAGGCCACAATTCATGCCACTATAAATTAAACAAAGGCACAATGGATTGAGGTCAGGGTGCAATAGAAGCATCAGCCCTCAATATCCAAATTCCTGGATTTTGCTGGTTGGTGTTAAAAGTGCAATAATATTTAGACCCTACATTTTAGAATATAATCTTAAAAGCAAAAATGACTATTTTAGTACAAAGATTAAAAATTAGGTTAAAAAAATAAAAAATTAAAGTTACCCACTGAAAAACAGGATTTCAAAATAGATAGACTAATGTAATCTTAGCACCTAGCCTGGATGACATAATTCTAATAGAATGGGTTTATATGTTTACAGATATAGGCTTTGCGGCACATGAAATAAGTGTGGTAGAATCTCAAAAGGCTAGATGGTGTGAATTGGAGAGATCATCTGAGCAGTTCAAATACAGAATGAAGATTCATGTTGGTTCTTATTTGATACAAAGTGTGTGTGTGTGTAGTTGCATGTAAGAGAGGGAAACATGACCCCATTAGCAGGGACATCTCAGGATGCTGAGGACTCTTCTGCTTTGCTCCCTGAACCATGTTAACCCCCATAGTTGACAGAAGGACCACAAAACCCAGGGATTTTTGGGGATGCCAGCTGAGTAATAGACCAGGAAGACAGGAGAGAAGAAAGCAGAGTACATAAGAAGGGACACTAAGGAGTAGCTTGCTGGCTGGCCAGGATGAATTAGATGAACTAGATCAATAAAGAATTAAAGGAGGATAATGTAGTTAATGCAAATCAACATGGGTTTATATAAAATAGATCTTTTCAAACTAATTTAATATCTTTTTTTGATGAGATTTGATTGACAAAGTTAATTGTGTTGACATAATATACTTAGGCTTCTGTAAGGCATTTGACTTGGTACCACATGACATTTTGATAATTTTACATCATTCTAGTTTTTTTAACATGGCACACATTAAATGGATTAAAAGCTGGCTAAATGATAAGTCTCAAAAAGTAACTGTAAACAGGGACTCATTAGCTAGTGGGTGTGTTTCCAGTAGGGGTCCCGCAGGGATCAATTCTTGGCCCTATGCTATTTAACATTTTTATCGATGATCGGGAAGTAAGCGTAAAATCACTGACAAAGTTTGTAGATGACACAAAAATTGCGGGAATGGTAAATAATGAAAAGGACAGGTCACTAATTCAGACTGAGCTGGATTGCTTGGTAAACGGGGCACAAGCGAACAATATAGGTCTTAATACAACTAAATGTAAATGTCTACATCTAGGAACAAAGAATACTTACATACATACTTACTCTATCCTGGGAAGCAGTAACTCTGAAAAAGATTTGGGAGTCCTGGGGGATAATCAGCTGAACGTAGTCTCCCACTGTGATGCTGTGGCAAAAAGAACTAATGTAATCCTGGGATGCATAAAAAAGGGAATCTCAAGTAGGAATAGAGAGGTTATTTTACCTCTATTTTTGGCACTAATGTGACTGCTGCTGGAATACTGTGTCCAGTTCTGGTGCCAATAATACAAGAAGGATGTTGATAAATTGGAGAGGGTTCGTAGAAGAGTTATGAGAATGATTAAAGGGTTAGAAAACATGCCTTATAGTGATAGGCTCTAAGAGCTCCATCTATTTAGCTTAACAAATAGAAGATTATGGGGTGACCTGATTGCAGTGTATAAGTATCTACATGGGGAACAAATATTTAGTAATCGGTTCTTCAATCTAGCAGAGAAAAATATATCATGATCCAGTGGCTGGAAGTTGAAGTTAGACAAATACAGACTAGAAATATGGCATACGTTTTTTAATGGTGAGAGTAATTAACCATTGGAACAATTTACCAAGGTTGTAATGGATTCTCCATCACTGACCATTTTTACATGAAGATTGGATGATTTTTCTAAAAGAACTGCTCTAGGAAATATTTTTGGGAGTTCTCTGATCTGTTATACAGGAGGTCAGACAAGGTGATAACACAGATCCCTTCTGGCCTTGAATTGTAAGAATCCATGAATCTACTTTTTGAGGGAACCTGCTCTTGCTGACTCTTCAGCCCATTTGCTTATATCAAAGAGGTTCTGGTAGTTCAAATAAGGTAAAGATAAGCACCTGAAATTATGTATGCTTATCTGAAACTAAGTGAACTTCCCAAACTTTTCAGGGTGAATTACCAAGCTCTATTATGGACTAGTGAAGCAACAAGCTCTGTTTTCATTTGTGATCAAATTTAATTTGAATTCAGAATTTTAGAGAGCGAACTTAAGAGCATTGCTGTCCTATCACTGAGCTCCCATATCATCATTCATATAATAGATGAGATGAGAGGAATACGTATGGTTGCTAAGCTTTTATATTTGGGCTTGGAATTGCAGAGTGGAGACCTAGTTTGACCAAGTCAGTTGTACTGCTGTGGATTCAGGCCTCACAGAAAACATGGGGAAAATGGATGTCTTGGAGGAAATGATATGGATGATGACAGAACAAATTGTAAAATTCAGATAAATGAGAAAAATATAGTGAAAGAGAGTTTTCTACAGAATTAACTAAGATGTGGGAGCTGTGCTTACAGTTTGGGTTTTTTGTTTCTTTAAGAATCAATCTGTTAAGTGTCCTATTGCAATAAGCTTCCAAGTTCACCTTCTAGTAAGGGGCTTTTCAGTAGCCTAGCTTGTAATTATGATCCAGCTATAAAAATAATGGGACTGAATGGGCTATCAAAAAAAGGTTGTTCACAAAGCGTGTCCCATCTTCACCCATTGCTTGGACCATGCCACTCTTCTCTTCAGATCCCTCCACTGGCTTGCTCTTGCCCCATTTCCACTTTCTTGGCTTTCCCTTTGGACATTTTGATAGCTTCACCCCTTCCTGCATTTCTGCTCTCTTTTTTTTTTTCCTTCTGATACTCACCGCATTCCTTACTCCAATGAATCCCATTTCAACAGTCTTTGAATCCTCCAACATCAGACTCTGAATTTGCATTCCACGCTATGCCCAGTGCCCCATCCCTCTCCCACTGTACCAAGCAAGCACCCTCTTCTCTTTCAAATTTCCCTTCAAAAGTCACATCCATCATCATCTCTAACCTACTTCAGTTAACAACATTGTCACCCAATCCTGAAATTAAAACGAAAACTGTACAAGCTTCATTCTGAGCAGGAACCATCCTTTGGTCTGTAGGTGCTTTAGTCTGTTGGGGCAGAGACTTTGTCTTCTTCTGAGTCTTGAACAATGCTGTGCACGTTGTGGTGCTTAGCAAATAACAAATAATGATATAATGGCAGTGCCAGCTGCTTGGGAGATCCCAGTCTTGGATCTGTCTCAGAACAGCACTTCTGCCTGTTGGTGTTGTGCTGTTTCATGTTATCATGACATCTTTGGTTGGCATTCTAGATGCACCATGTCCAGTTCTACTTGGCTTGCATGAATGCCACTCTGATCAGAGGGTCTATGAGGGTGATTTTGGGGTGAATGAACAATTAAGTATCCTGGAGGATTCCTAAACCAAAGAGAGTTTGCACCATTTGTGTGCCAGACATTTCAATAACTATCAGAAGAGTCCATGATCCCCAGTACAATTATCATCTTTTGCGTTCACAATTTTGAAATATTTATTTTTTCTATATTTAATGGACGTAAAAGAAAAAAGACTCTTGTATTAAGAAGGACTCTGGATTGTGAAAGCCAGTGCATCAGAAAGAAAGGTTGAACTGTGATTTCCAACAGTATTTTATGTTTCTGCACTAGAACTTTTTTTTTTAATTCCTGCTGATATTATCGGAGGCTGTTCAGCCCTTAACAGCTTGCTAAAGACTAGAGAACAGGTTTTCTGCTTGACTCTATCCATCACTTTCAATAAGCAACAAAATTATGAAGCATTCAAACTGACACTCTTTCAGTAGACAACATTGCCTGTTTTGGACATGTGGCATAAGAGAGACTACAAAGACAGAACACACAATGGGCCTGATTCTCCTCACTAACACTGGCACTTCACTTTGGTGGATTTACTTATGATTCATACTGGTTGTGAGAGGGAAACCAGTGCTGTGAACGTCCATATGTTGACATTTTAAATGAAACACCCATTCATAAGGACTTTTTATAATGCCATTAGTTGTGGTTTTCAGGTACTCAGCAATCCATGTTCAGATTGGTTATCTGTGCCTAACACTTTCTGTTTTGTGAGTGAAAGGGTCAGCCCACTGAACCCCCCCCCCTGAAACTTACACATTAGGAGGAGAAATTCCTCTCTCTGAAAGACTGAAGGTGAATCTTAATTTTGTGAATTGCCTGGATACCATGGTGGTGGGCATACTAGAAATGCATTAAACAATGAGTACTCTGATGACTAGTGCAAGCAAAAACTCTGAGGCACACAGATAAGGGGGGCAACCACCATATTTTTAGCTTCAATGTGTCCTCACATTGCATAGAAAAATCTTTAAAGGTGAGTGCAGAAATGAAGGTGACAGTATGTTTATTTGTTTATAATTGGATACCGGCAGTGTGCTTGGTGCTACACTCAAAGAGAAGAGGTTACATCCGTCTTCAGGAATCTCACATTTTCAATAAGTCCTCACCATTTAAGGGTATCATCCTGCAAACACTACTAGGCCTAGTTTTGGGTCCCAAGTACGGTTCTTTTGACTATGTTCACATATTTGGATTCAGTTTCTTTTTCTTATCATTGATCTGAGACTGGCAGGACACAGGATAAATGACATTAAAATCACAACTTTGTTGACCATCATGGGTTTTATTTTTTTATTCCCAGTTGAATTCATAACAATTTCTCAAGAACTGCTAGAGCTAGAACATAGAAACCAAGGGCTGCCATTAAAAACTTTACAGCCTTCACAAATTTGTCTTCACAGATTAAGACATTCTGATGTAATGATATTTTACTGTGCACAGTGAGTACGTAGGGATTAGGTTGTTAGTAATGTAATTAATTAGCAAAGGTATTTGTAAAGAGTTTAATGGGAACCACTATACATGTGAAGTCTTGAAATCTCTGCTTAAAAATGAAAACATAATAGATCTCTGTCTAATGATTTTCAAGATGGCAGCTGTTAAAAATTTAAGGGGAAAATTGCAAGCTGGTAATTAGAAATGTTAAGGTCCAATACAATTGGGAATCATTGCTGGGAGCTGGTCAGGTGTGTGCGAGGGAAGTTTTACCTCGGATGACTGTCATGTTGCCGGCTGAAGAAAAGTTGAAGCATACCATCACTTTGTTGCCCAGTTGAAGCATTGTTCAGAATCCCCATTTTCCAGTGGCATAACACCTTCATTTTTTAACCCTGATATGCAATAAGATCTTGGGCATTCAGTCTTGACACCATTTCAAGACTGACTGTAGCAAATTGTGGCCTCGGACCATTGTAATTTTCAGAGTAGCCTTCATAAGAGACGCAGCTATTTAAATGCTGTTATATTTCTATTTCACTTTTAACAGATGACAGGGTGATATGCTGTACTTCTATCACTGATTCTGTTACACTTCTTAGTACTGAACATCCGGGTGTTAATATGTCCCAGAACTGACTCTAATTAACCACTTTAATGTTCCATCATAAAGCTGTGAAGGCTTGGACATTTAGAGTTAAGGCTGCCCCTACATACAGATGGTTTGCCTCATTGAATGTAAGGAATTGCAGTACAGATGCATATTATACTTAGCAACACCTTTCAGCAGGATTTTTAGGGGTTTCTTTCAATCTCTAAATTTCAAGCATTTGTGTCAAGGTGTTGCCTCTTGGCCTAGTTTCCTTTTCTCACTGACAATGGTTTTTGAGACTGGTAGAATAGGAGCACTTCTCTTACTATGCCATAAAGCGGGCTTTACAAGGCGTGTGATGTGTAAATTATAACAAAGTATCTATTGTGAATAAAACAAGGCTCTAACAGACTTCAAAGGAGTTGTGAGCCCTTCAGTATAAAGCAGTAGCCATTATCAGCATAGCCACAATTTAGAAAGGTATTCATACATGTGCCAGTCTCTAAGCCCTTTTGCTATTCAGCAAAGTTGACTTTAATGAGATGTAAGTACATGCTTAGCTTTAAGGTTGTGCTGAAATGCTTTATTAAGTCAGGGCCATAAGACAGAAATTTTCAATGATGTCCAATACAGCAGCAGGGTTGCACTAGTGTAGTTACTTCTCATTCACCCGCTGCCCGTATCTTGCAGCCATTACTGCATAGGGGAACAAGTTCCAAAAGTCCTGAGCTGGTGGAATCTGTTTTACTATAAAAGGGAAGAAGAGAAATATCTCTTCCACCTTCTTTATCAATGCCCCCTACCTTTTTGGCAAAAGTTTCTGTGCCATCCCAACATATGTATCCACACACTTTCCTCACCTCTTCCTTTACATTTTCATATCTACTCATTGCTTTCCATTCATCTATCCCCACTCTAACTACTCAATGTCCAAATCTGGCATGTCTTGACAAAGAGAACAACTTCTGATAGAAGTAGCTGGGTGGAGTTTGGGAGGAACTTTGATTTTTGCCTGGCTGAAACCACACAGGGACTGGCTTCCAAGCCAATAATGTAATGAACTACTTCTTTTTTTTTTTAAAAAAAATAAAGGCTTCAGAGAAAGGGAATTCCCATTAACAACTGCATTGAAATGGAGTTGAAGTTGTAAATAGCAGCACAACATTTCAAGCTAAAGCTCTGATTTTGTTTTTCACGTTTGGAAACGAAACCTAATGACTCCTTGAAGCTGCAGGAAAATGAAATCTTGGAGGTGCAGAATCTCCTGAAGCAAAATGGCGGATGTTTCAGAAGCAAATCTGAGTAGTTTTTGCCATTTCTGAAAAGCTCCAGTCAGAAACAAAAGTAAATATGCAACAATACTATATAAGCAAAGATCATCTTGGGGCTCGATTCTGTACATCTCAGTGCAGTCCTTCAGTGGGAGTTTTGCTTCATTTGTCCCAGACTGGTTCTGGCAAGAGAAATTAGGGCTTTGATTTCATGGTTTACAATGTCTATGGAACCCCTAGACGGGTGGAATTATAAGATCCTCTTACATGGCTGGTTATCATCTAGTTGTCTTTTTCTCCTTAGAATATATATTTGTTGAGAAATTTCAGGGTTAGCCAAGCATGAAAGTTTCCAGGTATGCATGAAAGGTATGTAAGATTACCCACTGTTCCAAAGCCCCCTGATGGAACACCATATGTGCATCCCAAAGGGGCTGTGGTAAGGAGGCTGTACCGATTTTCCTTGCTTTGAAAGCTTTGTGTCAGAATTTTACTCTTGTTCCAGTGTAACAGTTTGTGTGTGTGTGTATTAATTTTAATTTTGTTTAGCAGCAGGTGCATTGATACTGCAATGCAGATTCCGTAGAAATATGTTCATCCTAGAATCTTCAAAGGGTGTAAGTTTGCCTTTTCATTGTGATCACACATTGTCTTAGCACCATGAGCTCCTTCAGACATTTCCAGTCTTTTTAATGACTTGGGTACTACACTGAAGTGAGTGAGGGCTTTGTGTCTTAGTAAACGTTTAGGAAGAGTAACTACTATTCATATTCAGCTTTTAGTTTTCAAGCTTAAATGCGATCAGTACATTAAAGATACTTATTTATTTATCTTACTATTTTTTGCTCTTTTGTCTCAAACTATAGATAAAACAATTACTTCATTAAAAAACAACATGAACAACCCAATTTAACGAAGACAGGGTCCACAACTGTAAGGCACTGATTGTCCTGAACTCCTGCTGAGGGGGGAAAATGGGTACATAACTGCACAAACGAATGAATAATTGTTAACTCATACAGCAAATTTTAGCTCAGCTAAAACCAGCATGTTATCCTTCAGATAGAGTGTTTACCACCATGTAGAGAAAGAGAGATCTGTGTGTATATAATATGTTGTAAAGAGACAAACCTTTACTTGGTGGGGTAATGTGAGAAGTTGCAATGAATAAGTGTCTGAGAATCAACCATTTGGATCCTTGCACTTCCCAGCACACACATCTTGTCACTGTGGCCCTCACTCTGTGAAAATGGAACGTTACATAAATGCTGTAGAGGTGTGTTGTTCACAAGATTCCTTAACAAAATAGTTTTGGTATAATCACTAATTTGACAGAACATTTTTAAATGATTTTATAATTAAGAGCTAATGCCCATGGAATAGGACATTGTCACAGGTTAATGGTCTCCTGTTGCTGCATAAATGCAGAAACACTTATTTTCCAAGCAGGAGATGTTGTTCTTTTGACAGTGTTCTATGACAATGACATTATTTCTATTATACCAAATGACTAGTGCAGATTTAACCATTTTATCCGATAAATGTCGGTGCACAAGAGTGACAGTTGCTGTTTAACACACCACATTTTGGTGGGGGACTCAGATACTAGAATGGCAAGGCCTATGAAAGTACCTAGACAGACTTTTGATTCAGAGGACAGAGGTGCCAGAATGCACACATTCACTAAGAATATGTTTCATTCACTCAAAATTGGTTTATTGTTTGTTGTTTTATAGCTTCCCAATGTTTGCTAGATACTCCATAGACAAAGAGAGAGTCAGTTTCCCCACCTTAAATAGGCAAACCATGGTTTTGCCATGAGGAGTTTATGATCCAAAGGCTTGATCCTGCAAACACTTAAATATGTGTGTAATCTCACTCCTATTAGTAGTTCCCTTAGGGAAAATAGTTCATTGGGGACTGTTCTCTGTCGCAAAGTTAAACATGTTTTTAAGCATTTGCAGGACTGGGGCCTGAACAAAAACAAGGCTTAACGAGGGAAGGGGAAACAGACAGAGGTGCTGGAATGATTTGTGTAATCAGGAGGCTGGGAGCCATTGACTCAAAGTGTAAACCGGTATAGGATGGAAACTACTTCAAGCCAGGATGTGCGGCAGCACCTCTAGTTCCAACATTTATGGAAACAAATGAGGAAGTGGGAGCAGAGAAATGGCGGATGGATACCAGGATTACAAATTAAAAAGGACCTCCCAAACTCTTGGGGAAGAATTGCTCATCACCTAATTACTGTACTATAAATTGTTTCGATGCTGAATATCCTGCCAGATGCCAGGGGGGCTAATGCACATATCTAAAGCTACTTGACTGACTTTGCACCTTCTCAGCCTCCATTCAATAGAAAATGATCCATAGATAACTGCTGCTAGAACATATGCCTTTGCCCGTAGTGAGGAGGTTAAGCAACAGGCTTGGACAAGTGGTTCCAGGCTTGGTTTTGATCCACCCCTCTCTGTTGTTCCATTTCCTCATACCCCTCAAAAGATAATTAATACAAGCTCAGCAGAAACCATTTTCTGTATGAGGGTATTTTTGAAGTGCAGTTTCAAATCCTTTATCTAGGTTTAGGGGATATATTATTTCCACTGATGTGCAGTTTAATCAATCTGCACCAAATTATTTAAAGAAAAAGTTACTTTCTTTATTTAGTGTGGGAGGGGGGAGTATGGAAAGATCTTATAGGAGACAGCAGGAAATAATCTTTAGACCTCCGTTTCTCTGAGGGAATAACTGAATTTCAAGATTGCTGACCAGGCTGCATTTATAATAAGCTTTTATTAATGTTTTCTGCTCCCATTCTCCGACTGCAGATATACTCTTCCCCTCTCAGTACAGCAGCACTCCCAGGTGGTGCAGTAAAGAGTGGTTTCTGCTGAACTAATAAATGTGGAAGTAAGAAAATGTGTTCCCTGAAACTTAGCAGTGTTGTCAGGACATATGCTTTTTGCACACTGTATGTCCAAGTATCTGGGAACTCTAAAATCAGGTTCACACCAGTCAGCGTTTAAAGATATATTAAAAAATAGAATAAGCTAGTCTATTTGTATGAGACACCAGTTCTCAGGTAGATATGTTTTGCACCTTTTATGCTGTGCAACTACATATTCAGGAAGGCAGTCCAAGGAATATGGGCTCAGTTTGATCTCATCTCAGTTTTACACTGGAGTAATTTCATTGACATCAGTGGAGTTACTCCTGATTTATGCCAGCAGAAGTGGAAGCGCAACTGAGCCCAATGTATTGATGCTGTACTAAAAACTAAACTATTCACTTTCTGCTCCTGAACTTTCATGGGATTTGCCTACACAGTTCTTTGAGGTCAGTGGGTGCAGTGGGACTGAATCCTATGCAAGTGTGCGAATTAATTCATATCTGGGAACATTATGGATCCTGTTGAAGAATAATTTGTCTTTATAGTATAAAATTTAAACAAACTGGGGAAAAAAGATTAGATTTAGTCACCATAGTTTCAGTTGTAGGAAAAAACTATCCTGGTCACTTACCCCAAATTATTTTCTGTTAATGTTTCACAACAGGAGATGAGTGAGTAAGGTAGATGATGGATGGGCAGAGGGAAGATGTAAGCAGAACAGAAAGAAGAGTATTGGGGGGGAGGGAATAGAACTGGTACAAATGAGCAAATAAAACTGAAGCTAGGCCTCACCAGGAAATGTTCTGCAGAGTTAAGAGTTAAGTTAAGTATGTCAGTTTAGCTCTGTTGGGGAGATCTCACACTCATATCTGGCACTCCATAGCAGATAACCTAAGATGATGCTGACCTTGGCAGAATTACAAAAGTAATATTTTCACCAGGATAAACTGTGTTGAACAACTTATCCAGTGGATTACTCATGCTTTCCTTTAGGAGATATGCACATTTTCTTTTTCCATTTTTTTTTCCAGTGCATAATCATATTTTATTGTGTCCCAAGCTGGGAAAATCCCACTTCCATTACTCTTTGAGTTATCCTGTATATACTTGTATGGAGCAGAGATCTAGCAGTTCATCCTTTCTTTGTATCTCTTTCAAAATCCATTGACAGAGAACAAATAGTACTGTTCAGTGAAGCTGTACATTAGTAGTTTTACCATTTGTCTGGGTGGCTTCACATTTGAGCATGGAAAAAGCCAACATGTATTGTAGTCTTAGAACCTCAAAGTGATTCTTTTAAAGGCCTTCCTGGTTAGTGACGCCTCTGTGGTGTGGCAAACACAGCAGTACCTTCTTCCATTGTAGCCTCTGGTTCAACTATGAAAAAGCACTTGGTTAAAGAGAGGATTCTGCTAAGAATCTCAATATACTCACGAGTGAGACTCCTTTAGTAGTCATTTTACTTCCACTGATATCCATACACTTACAACAGCATCAGAAATGTTTAATAAAGTCTGTATTAATGGGACTCCACAGTGCCTTGGAACGGATAAATATTCATTCAGCTGCCTCTGACGTGAATATCCAGGGGAAATGGTGGGCTGTTTTCACTAACCTCGCTCCTCCCAAACAAGTCAGTCAAATATGTTTCCTCTCTCTCCTCATGAGAAACAGGATTTGTCAGGATTCCTGAGCCAGTGGTATTTAAAATACAAACAAATTAAAACAAAGAATTTTTTTTAACAAGGAGCTATAACAAAGGAGCTATTTATATGTGCTTATGCTAAATGATTTTTTCTTTCATCTTTATTCTCTTTTTAAACTAATTACAGACATATTTTGAGACTTACATATATGTATCTGCTCTTTTTGGATGGTTAGATCTTATGCTTATGCTGTGGGTTACTTCTGCTTTCAAATAAACCTGTGTAAATCCTGGCTATTTCATTCTAGGGGATGTATTCTATCAACCTTACTCATTTTGATCAGTGCCTTACTCTGTGGCTAGTCCCATTAAAATCAATGGGCCTATATGTGCAGTAAGGTACTAATCAACATGAATAATGACATCAGAATCTGGCCATAAAACGATACTCCAGATATGCACCGGTATAATGGAAAGCAGAACTGTGCCCCTATATGACTCCTACACACAAGTGCTATATATTTAATTGGTATTAGTGGAAGATTTGTCTAAATACGCACAACACAAGCAATTAATTATGAGCACTGTATAACCACAGGAATATACCTCTGATGACTGCTATGCTGTGAAAAAAATGGCCATGCTGGGTCAGACCAATTCTTCATTTTTACCAGTATCTTGTCTCCAACAGTGATCAGTGCTAGATGCTTCTGGCAATTGGAGGTTTAGGGACACCTGGAGCATAGGGTTGCATCTCTGACCATCTTGGCTAATAGCCATTTGTTGATCTCCATGAATTTATCTAATACTTCTTTTTGAACCCAGTTATACTTTTGGCCTTCACAACATCCCATGACAATGAATTCCACGGATTAACTGTGAATTGTGCAAAGAAGTACTTCCTTATGTTTGTTTTAAACCTGCTGCCTATTTTATTTGGTGACCGCTGGTTTTTGTGTTATGGGAAGGGGTGAATAACACTTCCTTATTCATTTTTTCCACACCATTCATGTTTTTAATGACCTCTATTATATTCCCCCTTAGTCATCTCTTTGCTAAACTGAATATTCCCAGTCTTTTTAATCTCTCGTCGAATGCTATTCTGTACCCCAATTATCTTCATTGTCCTTCTCTGAACCTTTTCCAGTTCTAATATCTCTTTTGAAATTGGGCAACCAGAACTGAACGCAGTATTCAAGATATTTTCTGGTTTGTAATCTATCCCTGCCCTAATGGTTCCTAAAATTCTGTTTAGCTTTTTTGACTTCAGGTGCACATTGAGGAGATGTTTTCAGAGAACCATTCCTGATGCCTCTAAGATTTTTTTCTTGTGTGGTAAGAGTTAATTTAGACCTCATCATTTTGTATGTATAGTTAGGGTTTTTTTTCCAGTATGCATTACTTATCAACATTGAATTTCTTCTGGTCAACCCTCAAGCTACCTTCGCTCTCCCATGTGACAGAGAACAATGGAATATACTTTGATTTTCATTCTTTAGGGATGACATGAGGGAAACTGCTTGTTGCTTTGTTCTGCTACTTGTGGTTTAAGAACATAAATATATACTGGTCAATGGTCATAGAATCATAGAATATTACAGTTGGAAGGGCCCTCAGAAGGTCAACTAGTCCAACCCCCTGCTCAAAGCAGGACTAACCTCATCATCCCGGTGAGGGTTTTGTCAACCCACAGCTTAAAAACCTCTAAAGATGGAGATGCCACCACCTCCCTAGGTAACCCATTCCAGTGATTCACCACCCTCCTAGTGAAAAACTTTTTTCCTAATGTCCAACCTAGACCTCTCCCACTGCAACTTGAGTTGGTCAATCTAGCCCATTATCCTGTCTCCAACACTGGCCATTACCACAGTTTCAGGGGATTGTACAGCACAGGGCCATTTTGGAGAGATCCACCCTGTCTTTGCCTCCCAGCTGCTGGCAGTCGGAGGTTTAGGGTTGCCCCAAGCATAGGTTGTCTCCCTGACAATCTTGGCTAATAGCTGCTGGTGGACCTATCTGTCATGAATGTATCTAGTTCTGTTTTGAACCCAGTTATATTTTTGGGTGTCACAACATCCCATGGCAATGAGTTTCACAGGTTTATTGTACCTTGTGTGAAAAAGCATTTCCTCTTGTTTGTATTAAGCTTGCAGCCTATTAATTTCATCAGGTGACTCCTGATTTTTGTATTGTTGGAAAGGTAAATAATACTTCTCTATTCACTTTTTCCACATCATTCATGATTTTATAGACCTCTGTCATATTGTCCCTTAATCATGTCTTTTATAAGTTGAACAGGTCTAATCTTTTTAGTCTGACCTCATATCAAAGCCTTTCCATACTGCTGATCATCTTTGTTGCATTTCTCTGTACCTTTTGTAGTTCCACTATATCCTTTTTTGGGATGGGTTGGCCAGAACTGGACATAATATTCAAGATGGGGTGCACCATTGTACAGCGTACACCATTGTACAGTCGATGTACAGTGACATGATATTTTCTGTTTTATTTTTATGAGGTTACTCCTCAGTTATAAAAATAAAAACTGCCCAACCCTCACATATTCCTACACCATTTCATAAATGTAAGCAGAAGGTTAAAAAACAAATAAAATCAACACTTACCTCCTTGCTCATTGCTGAAGGTTGATTATTTGAATTTTCACATTATTAGAATGGACGTTTTTGATATTTTTTCCTATTTTCCTCCTCCTAACAATGAACTTTAACACTTAGGATACTAGTGTAACCAGCTATGGATAGTTTCCAAGGACTTGGTGAGACTATGAAAGGGCAGGGTGGCAGGGGGAAAGCGATTGTGGCCTACGAGTGCAATTTTGAGAGGAGTTGGCTTGTCCTGCTCCCATCCAGCAAGGCACTTGCCCTCTGACTGAGCACAATCTGCCATGTCCCACTCATCTGTCCGGTCTCATCATAATAATACTAAGCCCTTGCATCTGTGGATTTCAACTAAATGTATCATCAACCCCATTTTACATATGGGGAAACTGAGGCACAGAGAAGGAAAGTGACTTGCCCAGGATCACCCAGCAGCCCACTTGGCAGAGTGAGGAACAGAATCCAGAGCTTCTGAGTCCCTGTCTGGTGCCAAAGTTACTGGACAACATTGCCTCTTAAAGGCCAGAAAGCAGCAGGATTCAGACAGAATCAGCATGTTGGTCAGAGTGGCTCTGAGCTGAAGACACTAGTGGGAGAGAGGAAGGCATCTTCGCAAGGGGAGGTTCTTCTACACCTGGGAGGAAGGGAGAAGCAGGTACAATAGCAGTGAGATGGGAGAGGAGTAAAATTAGAATTCTGAGGATGGGACTCTCTAAGGGTTAATCCCAAGAAATATATTCAGTGCTAAAAATAAAAATGTTAAGTTATATTAACCTTCCTGTATCTAATAATTGTGTATTAGAAAGACTAGAGAGAAGGTTCCTGTCTCTTTAAGAGAGTTTCACATTTCAGACTATTGAAACTGTCTGAGCTATGACACCCAAGGTGTGGACAGTAACCTACTATAACACAGGCCCTATCATGCCTTTTTCCTTAATTACACGTCTGTCACAGCACTCTGGGCAGTTTTCCATTCCATCCTCTGCCTAGCTCCAAACCACATAGTAAAGGGAAGCATCCATGGCACTTTGCATTAAAGGCTTTGAGAAAGACCACAATGCAATTAAACTATTGTGCTGAAGAAGCTGCAGTAACAACTTGGCATGTGGTTTACCAATGCTTCACACTTGGGTTGCTTGTGTCAGATAACGGTGCCGAGTGCCAACATGCGAAGTTGTAGATGGTGACTAAATTTATCTACTTTACCTTGGCTAGTACGCAGAGCTCAATCCTTCACTCCAAGGCTCGAGTTCTAGGAAGGCAGAATGCTTGGCTGGACTTCTTTTTTTGGCTGACAGGCTCTGGAGTGAGCCACACCTTGACAACACACGGGGCCTTTGAAGCTGGGACAGATGCACAGGAAACAAAAGAAGTGAATACTGGAGCAAACCTTCTTACCCTAAAACAGGAACATATTGGAACAGCTTCGGGGTGCCCTGCTGAGAATCTCTGGACTGTTTATTTTGTATGAAAGCCGTCTGGAAAATCTTCCTGACTCAGCTGGAGCATGAAAACAACTTGCCAAACATCAGCTCAAGCAGGAGGTTCCAACTAATTGGAACTCTAGTTATTAAGTTGCTATTGGCACAAGTAGGTCCTGGAACCACAGAAAAGTAAAATGAACGTGTCAGGAAGTATAAAGACAGGGGAGGCAGATGCTGTCTTCACCTCCTCTCAGTAGAAAATGGTAACTTTAACTAAGCTCAGTATCTGTGTGTGTGTGTGTGTGTG